>NQII01001762.1:446256-551529 GCA_002778355.1 Clitarchus hookeri | reverse complement strand
GACGTCCATGCCGAAGCTTATAAGCAAGTCATCGGAAAATAAATGGATAAAACAAAAGTAGATATAATTTTTTTTTCATTATCAGATACGAGTAAGGATGAGTGAAAATAAAAATATACACGAGTAGTTATTTTCCTCAGTTTAAAGTGCGAATGAATTGTTTAANAGTGAAAATAAAAATATACACGAGTAGTTATTTTCCTCAGTTTAAAGTGCGAATGAATTGTTTAATTGTTTTGTGTTGTGTCTATTTAAAGTCTGTAGGGAGGTNTAAAGTGCGAATGAATTGTTTAATTGTTTTGTGTTGTGTCTATTTAAAGTCTGTAGGGAGGTGGGGGTGGGGGTGTCTGTGACAATAGTTTATTTAAAATTAAAGTGAGATTGGCTTGCTATGTGTAGTTAGAGCGAGGTCTTTGTGCAGAGTTTAAAATGACTTGATATTTGCATCAGTTCAAAGTGTTTGAATGGCTTGCTGTGTGTGTGTGTGTGTGTGTGTATGTGTGTGTGTGTGTGTGAATTTAAAGTAAAACGTCAATTTCCAACGTGCACGCTAGCGGCCACGCTGCTTATATTTTATACGTTTTTTTTTAATGTGAAACTGCCGCCATGCGTGTGCTTGTCTTTGATATTCTATTATATATTTAATTATATTATTACGCTACTCAAGCTGGCAAATATGTGGTAGGCGCGATGTGCTCGTCAGCGGTGGATTAAAGGGATGGTGTGAAATGCGCGTACGATGGTGTGATGAGGAAACGGAGAAGAGGACTAATGCCGAAGAGCCGAGTCCCGAATTCAGCCGAGCGTATTTGCAGGGCGGGCCTCGACGAGCCCATGTAGTTTACGCCCTCCACTGCCCGAGCATTGCCGTGTAGGAACATCATTGTTTTCCTCCTCCCCTTCTCCAACACTCGGCAACGTGTCCGTCGAATTTTTCCAGCACGTCGCATGTAGTAGTACATGTCCTCTTCCGTTGTCCACTTATCCAGCTACCCTGGAAAAATTACCTGGAAATAAACTTTTTTTAAATTTAATTTTGTATACTCAGTAATTTACTCTGCCGGTAAACGTTTGAAATAAAAAACTGAGACTTGATAATTGCCTAGGAAAAACAGTAAAATTATTCTTTATGTCGAGAGCACTGCTACATGTTACCATAATTAGTTAATGAACCAGTTAGCGAAGACTCTACGCACATACTGGCTCGCTATTCTGTATTTGTTTAGGTGCTTTCCAGTAAAACGTAGAGATCGGGTAGATAAAAAATATTTTCAATAGAATACGCTCCTTCTTTGTGTCAGTATTAAAAATCGATCGGTTGGTTTTGTTTCTATAATAATTTATACACAACAGCAGTACTTCCCCCCGTTTTATGTACGGAAACATTTAATATTACGTGATCAAATTAAAATCTGAATGTCTTTTACTCTTAAGGGCACTGCCTACCAAACCAGCAGCCACAGAAATTAAATGGGAAATATATGTCAAATAATATACTTTCCAGTAAGTAAATATTAAATATAGCCGTTTGAAACAGAAAGGTATTCTACTTGACATTTCTTAAAAAATATTGTCACGTTAGAATATCATACAAAATATTATGTTTAATACTTCTTCTAAAATTTAATTTTAAAATCCACATTTTGCAAAATAAATAACGAACATGTTTTTTTTTAAATCTGTTAACATAACAGTATTCTTTGAAAAAGTTGCGTTGAATATATTTTTTATTTGAAACAGTTCTCTTTAAAGGTGATTCTTTGAGAAGGAACTTATTTACCATCGATTTCCTATTTAAACTCCGTAGCTGAAGGCGTAGTAAGAAGAGCCCTTAAGTTTCCTGGTTTTATGCACTTGAGATAACGGTGACTTGCATTATACTCGTAAAATAACAAACTTACGTTTATAATAGTCTAAATATCCACGCCATTTAACGCTGTTCGAATCCTTGTTGCCGTGCCAACTAGTTACGCGAACCAACTAGGCTAATCGGGTTCGATTCCCAGTGGGGTCGTTTCCGAATCTTCACATGTGTAAATCGTGCCAGAAGATGCCACAGGCAGGTTTTCTCGCGGATCTCCCGTTTCCCCCGCCCTTACATTCCTACGCTCTACGCTACTCCATACTCGCCTCACGTCACCCTCATCGGCTCTCGTGACCTCCATGTTAAGAGTCGCCTAAATCCCTCGTTTCTCTTCTCATTCTGAGCCTACCTTCCGAAAAGCTTATGAGATAACTTTCCTGTCTGTGTCTGTTTGAGTATGTTTGTGTATGTGTGTATGTATATGTCTGGGTACGTCTGCGCGTGTTACCCCCTTTCAATTTTTTAACGCGTGAACCAAATTTTAACAAACTCGGTACACAACTAGAGCTAGGTAACGACACCTGACTTTTGGAGTTTTAGACCACGCTGGGTACCTACTTTCAAAATGGCGGTCATTAAAAATTTAGTGTAATGTGCTATATCTCGGAAACCATTCAACCGATTTAAACCTATTTTTTTTATGCTGACAGTGCAAGGTGAAAGCATTGAATTTAAATCTAAATATTGCAGTGGATCTACCATTTTGTAAGACTGCGCCACAGGAAAAATTAAGATTTTAGGTTATCTCAACCTATTTTCGCCAGATTTTGACACGTAAGTAATACTACGGGCCATTTAAATGCACGTAATAAAAATTTATACCGGACTTATTTTTAAAATGGCGGCAATACAAATATAATAGAGTTTTATTTGTATAACAACCATACCGTTCAAACAATATCAACCAAATTTTGTATGCAGTCAGTATCTATTACAAGCATCAAGTGGGTCAAAAAAACCGCTTTCATCTGCTATTTTCTAACCTAGTGCTACATTAATTAGTAAAGTTTTGTTGTAATATCTCGAGAAACAATTAACAGATTGCTACCAAATTTGGCAAAGAAACAATACTGCGGCAGTTAATATGTACAAATTTGTTTCAAGTATGCTAGACACATATTTTCAAAATTGTGGTCTTAAACCTATTTTAGTTTTGTATATTTTATCATCGAAACCATGTAATTACTTCCAATGAAACTTTGTATGCTGGCTGTTCATATTAAACCTTCAAATGTGTTCACACAAAATCTCTTTTTTCTACCATTTTGTCAAATCGTATTACATAAATAAAAATTGCATGATACGTTCGAAAAAAACAACCGATTTCTACCAAATATTGGCAACCAAATAGCAGTATGGAAGGCCATGTAAACTGACCAACTTTATGCGGGTCAGACACACATATTTTCAAAACCGCTGCCACAACAAATTTTAGCTCATAATTTTATCTACGAAATTAAAAAACAAATTTGAACCTAACTTTGTACCATGACAGTATCTATTATATTCATAAAAATTGTATATGCGAAGCCTAATTTCTCTGTCAGCTGGTAATATTGCCCTACATGACATAGTACAGTTTTCATGTCGTATCTTGGTAAAAAATCAACGTATTTATTTCAAATTTGGCCAAGAAGTTGTATTGTAGTAACTATATTAATTTATTTGTTTTAAGTTTTTAAATCACTTATTTTACAATTGGGCCTATGCAAAAATTTTTGCTTAGTGTGCTATATCTATGAAACAATGTAACAGATTTAAATTTAACTTTGAATTTTGTATCTACTACAATCATCGAAAGTGCTGTACATAAACTTCTTGTCTTCAATTTATGAAGATTGCCACATGAACAATGGAGGTTTTATGCCATATCTCGAGGACTAATCAACCGATTCATATCAAAATTTCATGCAAATATTTCTACAGTAGGGTATGTAAATTTGTATGTGTTTCGTGTGACATGCGTGTTTTAATAAGTTTTACATAAACAGTTTAGATTAATATTTCATACCTATGAAACGATTCAAAAAATTTCAACGAAATTTTGTATGCTAACAGTGTTAATCAGAAGCATAATTTACGTATACAGAGATCGTCTTTAACTAATTTTTATCATCGTAGTTTCAGGTGAGTAAATTTAACATTTTGCTGATTTCCGGAGCAATTCAACCATTTTCCACAAAATTTTGCAACCTTAAAGAAGGTCATGTATAGTTATATGATTTAAATTGGGTCAGACAATGATTTTAAAAATGGTGGGCATAAAAATGTTTTCATATGTTTGCCATTTTTATTTAACAACTAATAAAATTGAATCAAAATTTTTATTCTGATGGAATATATATTAAAAATATTTTGCACATAGTCTCTTTTTTAGGTAATTATGTAAGATAGCCCCGTTTAAGTACATAAGGTTTTATATGTCATATCTCGGAGACCAATCAACCCATTAACATAAAATTTTTTACACAAGTAGCATTATGATAGGCCATATAAACGTATGAGTTTTAAGTGACTCAGGCACTTATTTTCAAAATAATTGCCATATAAATATTTTAGGTTAGTGAACCGTATCATTCAAAACATTAAGACTGATAGCATCCGAAGTTAATGTTTCGAATCCTACCTTCAAGGTGCTGTTGATTGCACTCCATCTTAAATTTACTAATTTTTTCTGTATTTGAATCCCGGGTAAGTCACTCGTGTATTTTTATTGTCTTGATACTGTTTCACATGTTTCTGGTTTCACCTCTAATGATTTTGCTGTCAACGACACGTCAACGGCTACCGACCATAAAAGCTTTTAAGATCTTCGCTAAAACGTATTTCCACGCATATAGAAGTAGACTCATTATTTATCAGCAACTTCTTATTTACATTGAGAATCGATTTTATAGAGAGTGTTCTAGTAATCATTTTTGGATATATAAATTTATTTGCATTATCTATAAGATGTAGAAAGGAAATTTTTGTATTTTTGTGAGCTATGAAATCCTGAGACCATCACAAAAAATAACTGTAGTGTTACATAAAAAAATTATCTGTAAGCCTGTTCTACTGAGCACATAGACGATTTAACAATGTTGATAGACGTGCATACGCACTCTCAACGACCTTGTGGTTCTACACCTAGTGTGTGTGTGTATATATATATATATATATATATATATATATATATATAATATTTAAGCTAACATATCCAGCCAGGCGACACCATAGAGGCGATAAGGGAATTGTGAGTGAAGCACTACGACAAACAAAGTGTGAAAAGTCAATAAATAATTGCTACAGAAAGTTATAGAAACCATGACAAATAATCAAATTTTGGTTTCTCGTCTTCACTGCCCGGCCTACAGTAGCTCTGCATAAATGGCCTCTTTACAAATATATCTGACTGGTTCTTGGCGGTCTCAGCTGCACCAAAACCTTCGCCTGCCATGTCTTCCAGAGCTCTTCGCCGGTCCGTACTAGGGAAACTATTTGAACAGCGGTGGAAGCAAAGAGACTTCCAGCCGCTTAGAAAACCACATATTAACCTTCCCTCTCCAGACACGATCATTACTAAAACCCTGTGTAAAGAGAAAATTTAACTCGCGTTTTAAGATGTAAAATGTCGGAACCTAAACGCTCTGCATTATGGCTTGAGCCAACCACTGAAAATTTGTAAGTTATCGTATTTAGTATTTTGAAATTCGGATGGTTTTATCGAAGTTGCACTCACGTAAATTTTGCGAATGTTTTGTGAATGTATAAAAATATTTAAAAAGTATAGAACTTATTTTATGTAAATTGAAAAAGCATAATATTACTAAATATTTACAAACGAAAATAAGAAAAAACACGATTATTTTAATGGCAGTTTCCAGTCTACAATTTATATCTAATACTAAATATATTTGAAATCGTAACTTTTAGTGTATTCACAAGAATAATACGTGCAACATGCATATTAATGTTTCAAGTACAACGTAATTAACTGCAACTTTCACTGAACCGATTGCATTTCATAAATCTGTTTGTATAATAATAATATTTGTATTAATTAATAACAATTTTATACATTATGAAAATTTTTGAGAAATCATTGAGTGTTTGACATTAAAAAGTTGTTGGTACAAATTATTAAAAGGACGAAACTTGGTGATTATAGCGATTGTGAATAACACAGCAGTTTTAAAATAATTGTCATAGTGAAAAAGGGTCTTGTCCATCATCATTCCTAACCCCTTAATTGTGTTACGCTATAGCAACTACAACGGTTACTGCACTTAGAAAAATATTTTAATTCCAGTAAAAAATCCAGTTGTTGCAATATTTAAAATAATTCACCTTGATTAAGCTACAAGATTCATAATATGTATACGAAAATAATGAATGAAATTAAAAGATTCTCAGATTACCTTACTGAACATTCCTTAACACTCGTCTCAACAAAAGATACGACTGAAAATAATTTTCATATATTGTAATTAATGTTTTAATGCAAGAGCAAGTCACTTTAATGCAGATAAATGTATGCGTAACTGACAATCAATTTGTGATTCGGTAAGATATTTATCAGGCAATTTGTTACAAATAACAGAACGTAATATTCTGCAGTCCAGAATGTATGCGTACGTAGCGCATAGTTAGAGCCCACCAAAAAGTAATAAACCAAACGACCCACATTTTATTCCTCTAAAAATTGCTATCAAACTTTAACTGTTTACAATTTCATGTAATTTTTGCCCGTCGTAGAAATTAAAATCTCTTTATTGCATTTCAAATTATATTACATTAATATTATAATTTTATGACAATTTTAATACGTAATTCTCTAACAATAAAACTAAATTTATTAATAACTAGTTAGTTAAAAATTCCTACCTTCCAAACTAGTAAAAATCTCAAAATTTGTGTTCTCAAAGAGATATTACTAACCGAAATTAACGTGTAGGTATTTACAGTGTACACTAAAATATACAATAATTTGTTGCATTTTTACGTAAATAAATACGGCTGACTTCTGAACAACTGAATAAACTTACGCCACATCGCAATGAGATACTGCGGAAGGATACGCAATGGGGTGACGGTAGAAAAAACGTACGGTTTCAAAAGATTTCAGTTTACCGTGTACAGGCAATAATAATAATAATACTCCATGATATACTTAACACATAGCTACATGTATACGTATTCTGCAAGAGAACTGCTTGTATTTAAAATTGGTGTGAATCAGTTATATGCTAGGTTAAAGCATATATATTAAGATGGGGCTAGCTTGCAAAACGGTGGACAAGGATGGTTTTATTTCGGCGTACTAGATGCACTTAAATGTTATTGCCGGCACGCCAAGTTTGCTTTAAAAAAAATTGTTCGATTTAATTACAAAAATTAAAAAACAATTATAAATTTGCAATTTTGAAAATTATCACTTGTGCTAATATCAAGAATTTTTAGAGAGGGTAGCTATATAATTCATCACATGTCAAATTAGGTGGGAATCTGTTCAGTGGTTGGAAAGATATCACCTTAGTGTGTTGTTATTTACGTGGCGCTATATTTAGAAAAAACACTGTAAATTAGTTTCTTTGTTCCACGCAGTACGTAATATCAGCGTGGCACAATAATTTGAAATGGTTTAGACGGGTCTGTAGATATGAAATTTTAACATAAATTTTTATATGCCCACTACTTTAAATATGTGTCTGATAGAGTACTAAAATCATATATAAATAAGGCGAATTACTTTACGACTATTTGTTTGCCAGAATTGGAATGAATAAATTAAGTGGTTTCTAATATATGACGAAAGAGTTATACTTCTGAAGGTGGCGCTAAAAATGATAGGGTTCTGTCAATGTACCAGATTTATTTTAACTGGAATTAATGCTTTCTCTAAAATTACATCCCATTGGAAAATTTAAAATAGCAAGAAATTTAAATATTTAATTAATTAGTTAATTTTTATACAATAATTTCACATATTTAATTGGTTCTAATCCTTCAACAAATATTTTGTTTCTTGCAGAATTTCACAAGAATACATATTTTCGTGAACACCTCCTATTTTGCTAATATTAGTGGAAGTAGAAAATAATTTAATGTTTCAAAATAATGAATATTTAAACAATCATTTATTGAAGCAAGTGTTTGAAAAACTTCATGGTGAGAATATGATTACGATATTTGCAGCTGCAGTAGTTTGAGTTTAATTTTATTCAATGAAAATTTGTTAAAATTTATAGTTTTTTAATATAAGTTGAAAAGTTATAAGGTAAATATTATAGGCATTAGTAACCATTTCATTTTACGTGATATATCAAATATATTATATTAGTCATTGAACTATTTAAATTATATATTTTACTCTTTTTTTGAGTAGGCATATGTAAAATTTTAGTAAAATTTAATCGCGTGCAAATTTATATGTTAATTTAGATCTTATGCGAGCAACTTTTATTATATTATTGTAAAAATATTAATTTTGGACTCCATGGTTTTAACATACTGATTTCTAAAGTCTGGCGGAATGCATAATTAACAATATTCTATCAACTTACAGTTTTTTTTAGTTTATTTGACCCCCTTCGATGTAATAACTGAGAAATGCTCCAAATAATATTCAAATAAACACGACTATAAATTGAAGAAACTAAAGCATGTTTCAATAAATAATATTTTTGTTCTATAACATCGTGTTGTTAAATCCCTCAATAATAAATTTCTAAATTTGTTCATATTTTATGAATTATTATGCAGTAATGCAGCAATGTCAAAGTTATTAAATATATAAAAATATTTTTTTTTTTAGGAAAAATTGAGTTTCTTAGATGATTAGATTAAAGTAAGATAGGGACATAAAGATAACTCTGTAGGCGAACTATCTATAATGGTGGTTTTTACACTTATCGATTACAAATTACACGTGACTTGAGCCAGATGTAAAGATGTTCTTTGATAATTTATTCATCCAGAGCCCTTGGTGACCACAGTCGCTAAGACGTAACGCTATTGGAGTAATAAACTTAAAAAAACGGCTGAAGTCCCTTTCCTTATCATGGATAATATTTTACTTTTTGTTCTGAGCTTCATACATTAAGTAGGTATATTATTCTCGCTAACATCTGGATTATAAAAACAAAATTTCATCGTTATTATGCCCGATCCGTGGATGCTACTTGTCATTCCAGCCAATGACAATGCCTTAATGATAGTTAATTTTAAATAGTTTAATATTACTAACTTTAACATGCATCTCTTCAAATTATTTCTCGGAGTGGTTTTGTAGGTTAAAACCGAATATGTTTTTATAGACCGTGAAACGTTTCAACAATGTTTAATTTCTTGGGAATACAAATAGTTTTAAACTGACAGCATCCTAATGTTAATCACTGACTAAATTAACTCTTAGTAAAAAAAGCAAAATCTATCACAATTTCCTCATTGAATTAAGTTCATGAATTGATTTGCTATTTTATAAAGAAGAAACAGTGAGTTATAGAGAAAGAAGAACATACTTTTTAGTTTGGTTTAATCATTCAGCAATGGCAGACAATAAATCTGTAAAATAATATTTTGTGTGCCAAATGTTTGCTTTCAGTGGCTGGCTGCTATGCTGGTACAAACACAAATATACATCTAAAAACCTAAATACTTCACATACATCTGCTGTTTTAGCTAGAGTTTACAACATAGAGCCTCATGGCCAGAATGTAATGTTTACGTGCCATAGGCCTGCTCGGCTAGTAACTGCTTGATTGTTTTGTCATTCAAAATGTTCCCTTTTACATAGCTATCGCAATTATAATTAGAGTAGAAATAAAATATTCAAAATGTAATCTCTCATTAAGAAACATTTTATTTTCCGGGAATTTTTAACCCAAACTGTTCCAGGAAAGTTTAAGTTGGGTATTTAAAAGTTAAAGGGAAACATTAATCATGTTACAAATAAACTGAAATTCAAATCACGTATTAATGATCTGAGTTAAATACTCAGTATTGCCAGAAATACGAGGATTAATATTATTTCATTATTTGACCAAAAAATTTTTCTTTCAAAGCCAGATTGCCAAAGTTTTAAATTCAATATATATATTCTGTTTCAGGATGATATCAATTGGGTTTCACAAAATGATGACTACATTTTTGAGACAGACTTTTGCGCGTGGAATGTAACAGAAAATCTGCATCCGTTTCCCTGGCAAAGAAAACCGACCAATGAGAAAAAAACTGTTATCCATATAGCCAAGAAAAACAGGTAGCCATGTAGTCTCTACTGAATGTTAACGAGGTACGTCGTAATCATTTGTTGTGACGCAGAACTCATGTTGAGGGCGAACTTCGACATAGGGCCGTGGGCACGTGTTGTAAATGTTGGCAGGCCTGAAACGATGTTTGGTCTTGTATGTTGCCCAAATGGCCTCTGGCGTATAAATGTGTGCACAAGCCGGTGAGCCCCTGGCAAACTTTCTAACGAAGGTCGTATAATCAATGAGCCCAGAGGGCAGACACTCGGCTACGAACTTTACTGCCGTCATGCGTTTACGCACACGACGAATACTCCCACATGTACCCTCTGAAGCCTCTTGTGCCAGAGCAGTAGCGCCGGATACAGTCTGTTCGTACGAAATGTATTCCTGGTAGGGTTTCAACTTAAACGAAAACAAGTACACTGGAGAGCCAAAAAAATTTGTATAGGCGAGGGTATACAGATAACAGAGGTATGGAACCAATTAGAGTAACGCAATGCGCTTGGCAGAATCTATATAAGACAACAAGCGTCTGGCAAAGTTGCTAGATCGGTTACTGCTGCTACAATGGCAGGTTATCAAGATTTAAGTGAGATTTAACGAGGTGTTATAGTCGGTGCACTAGAGATGGGACAAAGCATCTCCAAAGTAGCGATTAAATTTGGATTTTGGCGTACGACCATTTCACGAGTGCACCGCAAATATCGGGAATTCAGTAAAACATCAAATCTTTGACATCGCTGTGGCCGGAAAAAGATCGTGAACGAACGGGACAAACGACGACTGACGAGAATCATTAAACGTGACAGACGTGCAACACTTTCTCAAATTGGCGCAGATTTCAATGCTGGGGCATCAACAAGTGCCAGCGTGCGAACTATTCAACGGACCATTATTGATATGGGCTTTCGGAGCCGAAGGCCCACTAGCGTACTGTTGTTAACTGCACGACACAAAGCTTTATGCCTCGCCTGGGCCCGCCAACACCGCCATTGAACTGTTGATGACTGGAAACACGTTGGTTGGTCTGACGAGTCTTGTTTCCAATTGTATCGGGCTGATGGACGTGTACGGATATGGAGACATCCTAATGAATCCATGTACCCTACATGTCAACAGGGGACTGTTCAAGCTGGCAGAGGCTTTGTCATGGTATGGGTCATGTGCAGATGGCATTAAATGGGACCCCTGATACGTCTAGATACGACTCTGACAGGTGACAGATACGTATGCATCCTGTCCCATCACCTGCACCCATTCATGTCCATTGCGCATTCCAACGGACATGGACAATTCCAGCTGGACAATGCGACACCCCAAATGACGAGAGATGTTACCGAGTGGCTCCAGGAACACTATTCTGACTTTAGACACTAACATTGGCCACCTAAATCACCAGACATGAACATTATTGAGCATATCTGGAATGCCTTGGAAAGTGCTGTTCAGAAGAGATATCCACCGCCTTGCTCTCCTATGGATTTGTAGACTGCCCGTCAGGACTCATGGTGTAAAATGCCTCCTGCATACCTTCAGACATTAGTCGAGTGCATGTCACGTCGTTTTGCGGCACTTCTGCGTGATCGCGGGGGGGCTACACGATATTAGGCAGGTGTACCAGTTTTTTTGGCTCTTCAGCGTAGAAAGAATAAAACACACTGCTGCCTGTTAAGACAGACACAGATCATGTTAAATAAATTACGTAATTACTCCTGTGGCAATTTCAGAAGAAAATATGACTATAAGTTTTCTTAATTGGCATTCGTAAACACGAGAAAAGTAATAAAGCGAGGACACCAAAACAGTTGTCTTATTTGGCAGTAATTTGCATCTTTCATGAGCAGCATGGTCCGTGGTGATATAAATCCGATGGCAAATGATTACTCGGTTGAAAGGAAATACAGTTCTTAGCCCATGAAGATATCAAAGTTAAGAGTTACAAGACACGAGACACCTCTGGACCGTGACATGGGCAAATAAAGTAAAGTCTCGCGAATTTTATACTACCCTTTCCCGCTAGATGTTACGTCAAAACAGCGGGAGTAGGAATAAGTGTGAATGATTTGGGCTTATCAGCCAAGGTGTTCGCAGCCGGTTGTATGAAGCTAAATGGAGATAAGGCAGAGACGGACTGCAACACGAGAGGAATGGAAAATAGACGACTTTTTCCTTTCGTGGCCCCACTTGGTCCACCAGTCAACGTAACGTGTAACGTGTAAAACGTTTAATTGTTAAATGTAATTTAACGTAACGATGACTAAATCGTACTCACTGAACACAACAATTAACACAATGGGATACACTAAATGTAATGCAAAATAAAAATAAACTACGGGAGAAAAGAGGCTATGTACACCTATGTGTAGCTATATGAGGCTGACATTGCGACAGTTGTAGTACTTGTTACGACTTTTCTGGGTAGAGTTCAAATTACACAAAGCAATCTGAAAACTGGAAATGAAAATCACCTTAATTACGATAGAAGTCAGTCTGACGAGTTACTTTTCCCCGGGCCCGTCCAGACTGTAAGTAGGACTGCACACACTTTATATCTTACTAATTTGAAGTAAAGTGTAACATTAGTACACCCAGAAACACAGCAGTCTGGTAGTAAAAATACTTCGGGAAAGAATAAATACACACAAAAACAGGAACACCGGGAGAAAACTGGCTACTACTACCAAATTACAACAATGGGCGACAGTGCACGAAAAATACCTGGAAGTTTAATTGATCTCTGAATAACGTAAATTTTCCCAGAAAAAAAATTATTCATCAAGATACGTAGAATAGTTTGGCCGACTTTGGGGCAACGGATTCCGGAGTAGGAGCAAGGCGTCTGCGGGGCGCCATGTTGTGACGTCACCTGACCACCATGATAAATCTAGATGACTTCTGACCTTGACCCGTGACCTTGATCTTGACCCTCTACTAATTATATTGGAAAGTCTTGAAACCAAAATAAATAAAAAAAAATGCAGAAAAATTATTAAATCGCAAAAAATTTATAAAAAGTATTTTAATAGATTTTTTAAAGATATACACAGAGGAGGTTCAGGGTTCGATACAAATTGATAGACTAAATTCCTGACATGACCGGCCCTCGCCAGGTCAGCCAGTGTCCATCACAACAGCGATGTTAGATGTTGATGACCTTGACATTGACCTTTGACCTTAACTATGGATAACCTTAAAGCAGAAAATTAAAAAAAAAAAATTGCAAAAAATATTTCATATTTTTAACAAATTCGCCCCAAAAAAAACACTTGACACTAGACTCAAAACCATTGACTCAAGACTATAGACCCAAGACTCAAGACTCAAGACTCAAGATCCTTGACAAAATACTTAAGACCCTTGACTCAAGACTCAAGACCATTTAACCCATGAATCAAGACCCTTCACTCAAAAAACTTAATACCCTTCACTCAATACACTTGATTCAAGACTCAAGACCCTTGGCTTAACATACATGACCCAAGACTAAAAGACTAAAGACCCTTCACCCAAAACTAGAGACTCAAGTCTCCCTAAGTTTATGACTTAAGACCCTTGACTAAAAACTCAAGACTTAAGACTCAAAACCCTTGAACCAAGACTCAAGACCCTTATCTCAAGACACAAGAACCTTGATCCAAGACACTTGATCCCATGATCCACACAGCATTCAACACAGCAATCCACACAGCAATTCACACACCAAACCACACATCAATCCACAATGCCCGCTGGATGGACAGCATGCTGTAGTTAGCTGCCAAGTGCGGCATGGAGATCATGTTACAAGACACGGGAGCAAAGTTCCTCATGCAGACACTTCACGGTTACCAGACACCATGCGGGTGTGGACGTAAGAAAGCGGCTTGAAAGCAATACGCTTACACAGGTTTCTTGACACCATGCAGGTGCGGACCTGTTAAAAATGCTAACACTGCCCGCCCCAAGTCGTGGAGCCATGCGCATGGTTTAAACATGCACGCGTTAAGTTTGAAGGTATCATAATGGCATGAAAACCATGTTATGGTTACCAACTTTTTTCAAAAGCAGTAAAAAAAACAAATCTGGAATGCACAGTATAGTTGAAATAACCACTCTTAAAATTTTATAATTTAATTTTATAGACAAAGTAAATGTGTGATTGGGGTCTGGCCTAATATAAATTTGATTTCACTTAAGGATATTATATATAGAAAAATCAGAATAATTCAAAATTCTCCAATTATTTGAATAATTATATACTCTATTAAACTTTCTCATTAAGGGTAAATCACGCTTCATCCTTAAATTCATTAATTAATATACATACAGCCATGAAGAATGATCGGCTACACCTGCGCACTTTAGTAGCAATAAACAACAACATGGCTAACACTAGCTTCCCTAGCATGTGGTGAGGGAACTACAGCAGATGGCATCCAAGATGGTGGACGAAGAAGGCGTAAGGTTGGAGTGGGAAGAAAGAGAGAGGCAAGATGAAATGACAGAGCATGAAGTAGCAAGATACAATGACAGAGCATGAAGTGAAAAATTGTAGAAGCCAGAGATCTGAAAGGTTAAGGAGACTGACGTGGGGTCAAGTGTCTTGTGTCAAGGGTCTTAAGTCTTGAGTCTTCAGTCTTGAGTCTTGGGTCAAGTGTCTTGAGTCGTGTGTCAAGGGTCTTGACTTGAGTCTTGAGTCAATGGTGTTGAGTCTTAGTCAAAGGTATCGAGTGTTGAGTCTTACATCAAGAGCCTTGTCTCTTGAGTCTTCAGTCTTGGGTCATGGGTCTTCATATAAGGGTCTTTAGTATTGTATCAAGAGTTTTGAGTCTTGAGTCAAGGGCCGCGAGTATTGTGTCAATGGTCTTATGTTTTAAGTCGAGGGTCTTGATTCTTGAGTCAAGAGTCTTGATAGAGTCTAGGGTCAAGGATCTTGAGACTTGAGTCTTGAGACTTTGGTCTTGAGTATATAGTCAAGTGTCAAGCATTTTTTTGTAAATTTGTTGGAATTTTTTAATGTTTTAGGATTTTTTAAAATTTTTGGTTTTAAGGTCATATATGGTCAATGTAAAAGGTTAAATTCAAGGTCATCAACATCTAACATGGCTTATAGGATGGAAAATGGCCCACCTGGCAAGTGCAGGTCGTTTCGGGAGCTTAGTCGAGCCACCTGTAATCGAACCCCTGGACCTCCTACATGTACATTTTAAGATAATATATTTAAATATTTGTGAATTATTTATTTTTTGTACTTTTTTTTACGATTTTTTAATTTAATGCAATTTTTTGGGATATTTTTGGGTTCAAGATTATTAAAAATAATGGTTACAAGGTCAACAGCAAGGTCAAAGGTCAAGGTGAAATGTCACCCGGATCCAACCTAGTGGTCGGGTGATATCACGTCACAACATGGCGATCAGCTGGTGCCTGGCTCCTACTCCGGAATCCGTTGCCCCAAAGTCGGCCAAACTATTCTACTCAGATGGCAATACAAATTAGTAGACTATTTGTGTTTCCAAAAATATTAACCACATAATTGAAGTATTTCTGCTTGAAGTAGTGGCCTTGGAAACACTAGTACCCCCGTGATGGTTAAAAATTTAAATACTTGCAGATGTTTAGATAGCACGCCTAAATCCTTTATGTTCCTTCAAAAATAACCAATTTAAATAAAACGTTTGCAGTTAGTTTACCAGCAGAGCAAGGGTTGAGTTCAGGTTTGCCGTAATAAAATTTCGGAAAAGTCGTGTACATACTAAAAACAACATGGCGACATGAGAAAATATTCTAGAAAGTCTTATGAACGGTGTTGGGTGAAAACATTTATTTATAATTTCTTTGCTGAAATTAGTAATGAAACTTAGAATTTCAATAATTTTGTAGTTCCCGATGATCAGGTACTCCAACGGGGAATCTCTCGGGACGCGCAGCAGCCCTGGGTGACGTCTTCCCTATATGTAAGCATACGGCTCACGATGCAGCATACAGTTCAATGGCACATTAAAGGACGTCTCCCGAATTCTATTTAACCTCTTTGAAATCTATGCGGAGGTGGCTAATACAGGCCTGCTTATTGCTTTAAACACCTCGCGTTTTCGTCTCTAGTAGACGGCCTACAATTTCAGAGGTGCAAACTTGGAATAACCCAATAAAAATTTAAATTTTTACATAGTGCACAGCTTTCCCGGGCTGGCTGCCTGACGTCGCGTAACAAAATGTCCGTAGTCTTCGCTGAAAAACTTAACTTATGAATGCTCTTTTAGCACAGGCCAATCACAAGGGTTACGATTTAAGTTAATTTGAACTGCCCCTTGAAACTGCCCCAACGTTAAAAAATGCATGGTATCACATGGCCTTGGAAGTAAATATACACAATGTAAAAATGGAAAGATATAAATTTGCGACAAAAAAAAAATATGTTAAATAAATAATACATATTACGGACTGTCTTTCAAAACAAATAAATACATCTTGCCACAAAATCAAAAATGATATGAAAATTAAAATTGAGAATGTTAAACACAAAAATTTCGTTTTAAAAGTTATAATTTTTTATAGCTCTTAAGAGCGTGACAGAGGTAAATGTAAATAAACAAGTCAGCCTACTAAAAAAATCAAGACTTTCAGTAGCTTTGAATGAAATTAACCTATTGAAACAATCAATTATAATATTGGTGGTACCTATGTTAATATTTTCATGCCATAAGATATAATAAGTAGATATGAAAAGATATCTCTAGCGCAAACATTTTTGAAATAATCGTTATTTTAATAATACATTAAAATGTATTTAAAACTTTCATGGTTTTCATAAAAAAATACTATATTGTCAGGTTTTCTTTATTGGCTCATTTTCCCTAGTGGCACAAAATAAAAACAGAAAACGACAAAAGCAATTTTTTAAAATTATATTTAGGAAGTGATACGCTTATATGGTCAAAAGTAACACAAAAGTAGCACTTTAAACGGCACAAAAGTGGCACAAAAATTAAAACCATATTTTTACGTTAACCAAAGACAGTATTAAATTTCTTAATTATTATTATGTATAATAATATTGAGAGAAAAATGGCATTGAGGAAATTGAGTAAATAGTTATTACCGAAGACGTGTAAAAATATATTACGAAAGTTGAGAGTGAAAAAGGTGTGTAAAATGGTATTACCGAAGTTCAGTGTGAAGTGTATGAGAGAGATAAAATTAAAAGCTAAATATTTCAATAATAAAAATTTACATAAGTTACAAAAATTATGTTATATAAAAGAGCAATATCAAAATGTTATTATATGTTGAGTGAGATGAAAGTGGTACTGCCGAATGTACGATGAAAACTGAGAGTTAACAAAAATATGTAAATCTTTTAATATTAAAAAGTACACATAAGTTAATAAAATATCTAAAAATAGCTGTAGGTAGTCATTAATATAACGACGAATAATTAAAAAATGACAAAATTTTAATATATACATTATTCTAGTAGATAAAAGTGAAATTTATAAGTGAGATAAAAATGATTTAAAAGAAAAAATATTTCCCTTTTCTACAAATATGTTTTAAGTCCTATAAATATGAAGAACTAACATAATTTGTATAGTAAAGTGTATATTACTTACGTATAATAATTACGTAATACATTTACGTATAATACTCTATGCGGGGAGTGACCCCACATCAAGCCCAGTTTGCCTAGGTGGGAGGCGAGTAGTCTAACTACTACACCACCGACGCCTCTTACAACCTAATCTCAATATATCTTACAATCTATCATGTTGTTATGAAAAATACTATACATATATATATATATATATATATACACTAAAATTTACAAAAAAACCCTTAATTTGCTATACTATATACAAAGTCAAAACTCTTATTATTTTTTAATCATAGATTTGTCAGGATTGATCTATATGCTGTTAACAAATAAGAATTTTCCCAAATTAATTCGTGAACTATGATTGTGTTATTTCATTTAAAATACAAATTAATGAAACACGTAGAAGACTGTTCAAAGAAAGATGCTGTTAAGATCGAATTTCCTAAGAAAGGTGATAAAATATTATTCAAAATTATCAACGATCAATGAAAATTGATTTCATAATGGTAGCAGATTTCAAAACATTATTGAAGAAAGTATGTACTTCTTAACCTATCCGAAGGGCGATGAACAAATATTAATAAATAACAAAATACCCAGCTTTAAATGAAGATGATATTGAAAATATTTTTTTGTAAGTTAGTACTTAAAGAAAGGTATAAGCTTACTGATCAGCAAATGAATACCATCACAATTAAAGTTGAATGATGAATCATAAACAATTTAGTATGAACAACATGAAGTTTTAATCGAATTTTCGAAAAATCACTTAATGCATGACGAGTTTGCTTGCTTCCCAAATATGCCATGTAAAACAAGCATTTTCAACTTGTTTTAACATAAAATTAACTTAATTTTTTTAATTGAAAATGTATTTGTTTTTTTTTATAAATTATGACATGTCGTTTATAATTAATACTTGCATACATTCTTCCGATGGGCCAGCAAGATTGGTAATGTTTTGGCTTCCTCAGAAATGGTTTTAAGGTTTCTGAACACTCCAATAATTAATATCATTAAAAAAGGAGAGAAAATACATTTGTTAGTAATGCCTAGTAATAAATAGTTATTTTGCAAAATATTGTTACAATAAGTGCTCTTTAATGCCGTGTGTTGTTCCTCTGATGTATTTTTCTAGTTAAGGTTAAGCTTAGTTCGCACAAAGCGGAGGAATATCTTGAAAATATAACTTTAGTTGGGCTTCGGAAAAGTTGGAAGTAACTGTGTTTTGACTAAATCTGTATTTTGTTCTAACACTTTATGTAGTTATGCAGATTATAAGGTTCCAGTTGTATATCGAAGTCCAGAGGAAGTTACAGTGTTTATATGACAAATAAAAGAGGAGTAGAAGAAATTGAGGTAATATGTTCACTAAATGGTTCGATGACCCTTTTTACGAAAGAGGAAAAGATACTGCATAAGAGATCCAACTGTTGTACAATATGTCAAGGTGAATATAGCGAAAACATATTTAAAAGTACATCATCACATCCATTTTACTGGGAAGTTTATCAATCAACTGTGTAATAATTGTAATCTACAACAAAAATTAAATAATTTTCTTCAATTTTACTTACATAATTTAGCAAGGTATGATTCACATTTATTGATTAAAGAGCTAGGAGATATTCATAACAAGATATATTTAATAGCAAATAATGGAGAGAAGTGTATTAAATTTAGGAAACAGACAAATAAGCTTAAAATGAAGTTTGTTGATACATTTAATTTTATGGTTTGTAGTCTAGATAATTTATTTTAAAATCTAACCAAGAATCAAATGAGGAACATTCGAAGGTTTTTCCTTAATGATATAGTACCTATATATATATAGTTATTATAAAAGGTGTCTATAAATACTGTTATACTTCCACCAAAGAGCAAATTCTATAATAAACTTAATTGATGTGATATAAGTCATGGAAATTATGAGTATGAGGAATTAATACGCAGTCGAATCGATGATAAAATATTGGAGAACACCGTGGCATGTTTTAAAGACAGATGTGTTACTATAAAATGACATATTTTAAAACTTTAGAGAAACTTTTACGTATGATTATGGTATAGATCAAGCTTGCCTTTATGCTGGTTCAAGACTATCCTGAGATGCGACATAAAAAATGACCAAACAACCATTAGATATGTTATATGATTATGAAAAAGAAGCCAAGGGAAACCACGGACAATCCAATTGAATTTCAGCACGAGGTTACAGGCAAATGTGATTTCCAGTAGGAATAAGCAGACAGCTTTACAGCTAAATGCGATCCACATTAAAGTGTGCACTTTTGAAATCAACAACTAGAGATTAATCGCTGCCAATAGCCAAATGTATACTATAACATACAATGGCACGCAGGCTGCCAGTTATGTTGACACGAAATTTATATAATAATACCTGAATTATTGACTGCTTTGTATGTAAATTTGTTGCTTCTTAAGACTAAGTGTTTTTTAATACATATAAAAGAACAATTTTCAAAACATTAACACATAAAATTTCCTAAAAATTTATGGTTTTCAACTTGTATGGCGCATTAACAAAGTGAGACGGTTAATGGCGATGTTAATTTTACGCACAGAGGAAGGGTACAAAACGAGATGAAAGGAAGATCCCGTAAGGGCTTGCAAAATTGCTCAATTATCCGTGAACAGCCTATACTCATGTCCACCGAGATAACAAGACACTCTACATTATTAAGAGGGAACATGCCACAGGTCATTAAAGTCGCGCACGTCCGTGTCGCAGGCTCGCAGTTCATCACACAAAAATAAAAAAAACCACGGAAGGCCGCACACGCACGAGAGAAAGTCGACAAGAGTCAGTTTCCAACCCCTTTACTTACATATTAATTTCGCCTGTAGCTTGAACATAAGATAAGTTTCTGTCCGATAGCCAGGTTCGTCTTCCTTATAAAAAATCGTAAGATTGAAGTTATGAAAATCGTTGTTGTTGGTCCACGTTAAAAGCAGCAAACTGTTATAAACTGTTGGAGTGTCAACCGCAAACAAGATCGTTGTCCTAATGAACGGCGCTATCTGTACTCGTGCTAACTTCTGGCCTTGCACAGCACCGATCATTTGTTTGGTATGTTCTGCAGGATGCCTTTCCTGAACGAGTATGCATGGGATAATACGTTAAGTGGTTAACACACGCAAGGCTATTCAAATAGTTTCCCCATCAAGCCACTTCTAAATTATAATGCTTGACGAGTAACCGTACGTGTATGAAAGCCGTTCCTATACATCATTTATTTACGAGACGAAGTAACAAGTAATTTAATATTTAAAAAATTTATACTGATAAAAATATTTTGTTCCTGGGCCAGTCTGAAAAAATGGGTGGGCCTCATATGGCCCGTGGGCAGCTAACTAAATAACACTGTATTAAGGCGTTGTCTGAAATTAAGTACTGTTCGAAAAAAAAAAGTTTTGATCGAAGCGGAGTTTTATAGAGAGACTGGCAAGACCAAGGGGTCGCCGCGGTATGCTAATATTCGTGACCCTCGCTCTTATTGAATTCCTAGTCAGCACTGCACTTCTAGCTTCTGCTGGCCCACCGCCTCCGGTGAGAATTCCCACTATCGCTGTATCCAGCACGCCAGGCAGTGGCTACGAATTTCAACAAATTTCACTCGCTCCCAAATAAAATATCACACTTTCTCTATGAAGCTATAACGTAAAAATTGGTTTTCATCATTCAATGCCTAAGAACTCAAGCACTCGCGATGCACTAAAAAACCGGAATGTTTCTTTCAAAAGTTGATTTAAAAAGTGTTTACCTCACCGCGAAACTGCTTTTTTAATTACAATTATTAAAAAGAGTAAATTCAAATCGGCTAAATGCCATTTCGGAATAAATTGCAAAATTAATCCCAAACTAAAGAAAAAAGAATGTAAACACTTTTAATTGTTCAAAAAGCATTCTCAGGGATAGCGCTGCTAGTAGGACTAAAGTTAGTAAGTACAGACTCGACAAGAAAAATGCTTTGTTGCTGGGCGGTCGACAGTTGCGATTTAAAAACGGCAGACGCATGCCAAGCTGTTGCTAAGCGTTTATTATTGACTTTACAGTTTTCCAGGATGTGTTAGTTAAGTCCGTCGGTCTGTCACGTAAGTATGGGTTATTTGCGGGAAATTGGGCATTTTTGAAAGTAATGTTAAGGATTTATTTTTATTCCAATGTCGTATCCTTACGCCTTATTATCATGCCGGACCCATTCCCTTTTCGTGCGTCAATTAAACGAAACTGCGAAATTGTTAGGAACGTACATATGTTATTAATTTGTCAATTCACGAACATAAAACGAATGTAAACCAAATAAAAAAAATTTTCTACAAATTAACACATCACTTTTTTAACAAAGAAACATTGACCTACTTTTTGTACATCGATGCTGACATTGCTGGGACAATCTATACTGCAACCCTTAAAACACTAAACATTACTATAAAATAGAAAAATTACTTAAGTGACATATTTAGAAATACCAAAATTATTAACCATTTAGCATCGCTAGGAGGTTGTAGATGTGTTGCTGGATTAATGGGTTGTAGAACTTTTTGATTCGGGTAAAAATCTCGTTCTAGTATAAAATATTTCAACCTATTTTAATTTTTTTAGACACGAACCAACCATATCATCGGAACACAATTACATGAGACCTCCGCACTAACACGTGAATCCACAACAATTTCATGTCTCTATTTAATAAGACAGAAATCAATAATGGAAAATATGAAAGTACGTAGTTGTAACAAAGAAAGCAATAAAAATAGCTTGTGCATGGTTCGGCAACCATATACAAGAAAGGTGAATAAAGACCCAAGAAATTCCCAGATTGAAAATACGTAAAAGTACACCAAAGTGCCTAGCATTTCTTAGTATTTACGTATATAACTTAGAAACCCAAGATTTTAAACTACTCATTTAAACTCTTTTCCCAAACCTGATTTTATTTTTACAGTCATTCTTTACGTATGCAAACTGTCATACCTGTGCTGTGAAGCATTTCACTGAAGGATCCGCTGCACTTTCTTTTCAGAAATTCTTCGTTTTGGTGTAATAATTTCGTATTCAGAATAATATCTGCTAAAATACGATTATAGAAAATTTACCATTTACTAGTTTTTTAACATTTTTGTCCTTACTTTTCATCTTGCGTTATCTGCTAGTTGTAAAAAGGCTGGAACATATTTATATATTATCAATAAATATCTACCGTTTTGCAAGCATGGAATAACACGCAGTGAAATTGCATACGGGATATTTAACAAATAGTAAATTGTAGATTTGATATAATCAAACATTTACAATAATACCTCTGAAACTGAAATTTTGACACGAAAACTAAGAAATTCTGCATAATAAGTGGGGCCGGGACTTAAATACATGACACAACACGCAAGGTTCAAAATGCTTTATACGTTTGGTAGGATGTTTATAAGGATACAATCATGTTTAGAAACGTCACAGGCAAAAAATAATGACAATAATTTAAATGTATTCAATGTGTCAAACTAATTTTAAGGATAGTGTTTATTTTTAATATCAAAAATGCTTAATATGTTTAGTATGGCAACAGAATGTCGGCCTTCTATTTATATTGAATTGTTACAACTGGAGTCCAACGTGGGGCTGAAGAAAGAACCTCAAGAACTACTGTATTCGGAAGCTTTGAACTTTAGCAGGGGAAGAACCACGCCCGAGAAAGATATCTCGCTCGCTACACTTTCAAGGTACGGGAGAGCGGAGATGCGGTGCCCTGAAGGACGCCGATTGCCATCGATATAACATCTTAAATACGTCTGAAGATGCTGTACGGAGTTTTCACAACGAGGGGCATCGTTGGACCAACTTTTCGTGAACCGCATGTGATGGAGAATCGCAAATGACAGAGAATTTTTTTTGTTCTTTACATTAG
This sequence comes from Clitarchus hookeri, assembly GCA_002778355.1. Taxonomy (NCBI): domain Eukaryota; kingdom Metazoa; phylum Arthropoda; class Insecta; order Phasmatodea; family Phasmatidae; genus Clitarchus; species Clitarchus hookeri. The sequence goes on along the minus strand of NQII01001762.1, from coordinate 527,928 downwards.
TGAGAGAAAAAAATTGTAATTACCTATTATTAGTAAATGATGTTCTAGGTCTACATAAGGAAAAACATGAAAAACAAAAATTAATTTAATGATTTGATTAGCTTATAGTATAGTTTGTAGAAAAAATAGTTTCAATTTCTAGTAAAAATGTCTAATATGAAGCAAACATTTCGGTTATTGCTAAAAAAAATAGAATAGAAACCATAATATAGAAAGAAATGTAAACGGGTAGCGAAGCTCTACATAAAGAAATGCAAACGGGTAGAATAAAACGAAATAGGTTTGAAAATTTGGAAAAAAAATTAGACATTTAAAAAAAAAAGCATAAAGAATGGCAACAAAATAAAAAAAAACCAATGTTGAAGGTGTTAAAATAAATGAACATGAGAGACATGTAGAATAGAAACAACAGGGTGATGTAAAGAGCAAACAGAGTTTGTAGCACTAGATGAAGGTATTTTGCATGCAAATGAGATTTTTGTTTTGAAATGGTCAGGGGAAATAATTTTGTAAATCATCGGGGATTAATATAATTAAGAAACGAGGGTGAAGGAAGGTTAAACGCCTTGAATAGGGGAGGGGTTCCGAGGAGCAAAAACAATTCAAAATGTAAGAAAATGGGATGGGTGAAATTTGAAGATACACACCAGGTAAGAAGGGCAATGGAAATAAAGAAAAGAAGGAAAATTTCACAACAGTGGGGAGGGGTTTAGAAAAAACGCAGAGTAAAACATTCAAAACAAAGGTAAAATGGAATGAAATGGAATTCTAAAATTTTAAAAATGCACACAAAGTAAAAATTGCAAGGGGATAAAAGAAAAGAAAGAAAAAAATCATCGGCCGGTGTATATAGACAACAGATTCAATCATTTGGAAAGTTTTCTGGGGCACACAAAAACAGGGAAAAATTGAGGAAAAATAAAAGAAAAAAGAGGGTTATAGTAAGGCTGTAGAAAAAAGAAAAATGATGAAGTACTGTGTGAGAAAGGTAGTGAGGAGAAAAGGAAGGAAAAGAGAAAAAAAAATTAGAATTGTAGGAAGTAAAAGAAAAGAAAGAAAATTAATTTATAAAGAAATACAATACATAAATTAGAATGGAAAAATATTTGCCTATGATTTTTTATTGTATGAAAGGGATAATGAATTTAATTCAGTAAAACATTGTAAAATATTAAGGTGTTGAAGATAATGATTTTATTTAAGGAAATTGAAAAATAATAATATGGTAGAGGTAATTGGTATGTAAGGAAAGATTTTGTTATACATACTCTTAAGAAATGTCTTAGTTAGTAAGAAAACTAGATTACAACAGATAGTAAGGAAATTAGAATAAATAAAGCACAGAGAAATTATTGCAGAAAAAAATCACAGTAAAATATGAATTAAAATGTAGGATAGAAATGATTGTGGTATTCAGCAGTGTATACGTATAAATGAAATACTAAAAAAATTTATTTTTATTGTGGTAATGATATTCTTTTAAAAATTATATGTAAACAAGTTGGGATAAGTACACAGAAATTAAATTTTATAATAAGAAAAAGAATTGTTTACAGACATGTATTATAAATAATAATTATATTTGAATTGCATTTATATAAATTGTATTGTTTTTAGGTTAGATTGTTTTTAGGTTTGTTTTTAGGTCAGATAGAATAATTATACGATGTCATATGCAACATATATATATATATGTATATATCCTTGCACATCACATCGTATCATCATATGTATATACAATGTTAAACTAACTTGTTAAAAGAAACCAGTTATTTTCTTGTGTATAAACAAAAATATGTGAGTTACAAAGAAAAAATAATTTGAGGATTATTATAGATGAAAGAAATAAAATAACTTAATATGTCATACGGAAAATTTGTAAGCCAAAGTATATGTATTAATTTTTAATGTTTTATTGTTTATGGAAAATATTGTAGGCCCATGTTGTGTTATATATATTGATATATATATATATATATATATATATATATATACATATAGTCGGTTCACGACTGGAAGAGACTTTCTTCAAGCCCTGCTAATGTTTTACTCTCAAGCCCATTTCGTATCCTTCCGCCAAAGATAAACAAACATTGCCATGTGACTGCAATGTGGCAGTCACATGGCAATGTTTACATTCCACTGTGTGTGTAGATGTGTTCGTACATGCATGTACCCATTATAAAAGTCACGTAACGTTTTAAATCTCGAGAATTTCACACAAAATAATATGCGATGGCAGCAAAAAACATTTTATTATATAAACCCAAAATACGAGTATTTTGATGAATCGTGAGTTGTTGTCTATTTACAATCGATTGTTAGTGACTTTCGATAAATTCCCGTATATCGAAGGCAAGGTCATTAGTATTTATCGAAATTGCTACTGACGTTAAAATTGCATGGTGGTTGAATCGGATGTTTCGCGCAATTGTAAAACGTTATTTAAAAATGGTTGTGGCGGTTTTCGACAGGACGGCAGATTTTGCAAGTGAAGGATTCTATGCTTTCAACAATGTGGAAACATATCTTATGTGCAAATACTGCAAAGTAAGAATAGAGTGGCAAAGGAAAGACACGTGCACGAAACACATAAAAACAAAAGAAATTAGAACTGAAAGTGAGCACCAATTAAAATCATACGTTATTAAAAACCAAATAATAAAGAGCGGATATTAGTAAATCAAGGCCAGTAAATGAAATATTATAGGTTAAACAAGATAATCGCAGAAATTCTCTGGAACGTGTGTCAACAACACGAGGACTACGAAGGTTAGTAAACAAATGGCCGTGTTAGTTTCACGTTGAGCATGATCATGTGACTATGCAAGAAATGTTGAAATCTAAATACGTTAGCATCACGTCATTAATAATTGGCATAATAAGATACAATTCTTTTCGACACCCATTTGTAAGCGATAAATTAACAATTACGTTAAAACTTTGGAAATATTTCCTCTCTTTGTACTGGAAACTTAACGGCATAACTGTATCCGGGCTCGCCGCTGTTTGTAATGTTATATGCATGTCACTAACGGCTAGGGTATTTTTTCGAAGGTTTATTTTCAAAACTTTCTTCCAGTCGTGAAACGACTGTATATATATATATATATATATATAATTAGGAACTTCCCTGAATGTTATTTTAAAAAACATGTNGTGAAACGACTGTATATATATATATATATATATATATATATATAATTAGGAACTTCCCTGAATGTTATTTTAAAAAACATGTTGCAGCGATTCTACTGAATTAACGCTTAGGTTTGTTTCGGTTTATACATAATTCATAACATTTGTTCCAAGCCGAGGGGGTTATGTAATGTTGCGGTTATATAGATGTTATATTTATATTTATTGCTATTGTCACGTTTGATTTCAGAATATTTGTTTGTGTTGATAATTTACATTAATATAATATTATTACCAAATTAAGCTTTATTATCTGATTTAAACAAAGTGCAGTGTGATTTTGGGTCATCTTACTAGTTTGTTGGCATAGAGATAATTTGTAGCTTATATTAAATTTGTTATTAGAGGATATAACATATTGTTAATTTGTTTCCTAGAGGATAGTAAGCATTGCATGATGTAAATCACGTGAACGAAATAAAAGTATCATGGTTGGTTCTCATCTCGCCATTGCTGGCTGAAGGAGAATCGTGGCGTGGTCAGAGGACAGCCAATCAGAGAGCAGGTAACATCAGAAATTACGACAAAGTTATAAGTCGAACGTTTCTCTTTAACAGAATTAACACAACTACCATCAAGAATGGATGCGTGGTTGAGATTAAAAGTTTTAATTATGCTTACACCCTTGGCTTTACTTCTATAATCATTTCGGACTAAATATTATATTCCACTAAATTATTTCCGACCACGTACATAGCCATAAGGGTGTAAGCAAATACGTGCTTGCCTCATTCTTAAAATTTCTACGCAAGCAGTCAATCTATAATTGCTGCAAGATTGTTTTAAATGTCAAGCCCCGATAATGTAAATTGAGTGCTTTTGTTTAATTTGTTGGAGAAGAAGAACGGGTTGAAAAAAAAGGAGAACAGAATTTCGGCCTTCCAATTTTAATGACATGTTAAACCATCTCACGGCGAATGATACGAGGAAGTGGAGGCATTCGTTACTGTTTACTTCGGTCCGTGGCGTAATTTTTTACAATTAATTTTCGTAAAAAATATTAAAAGGTATTGCTACTGAAATTATGTTTAAAATTGAGCTTTTTATGCCTCGCATAAATAAGATTATAATAGCGAAATTATACTAAAACTCCATATAAATTGTGTTGGTGGTTGGTTGTTAATAACTAGTCCTTGTAAATAAATTTTGTGAGAGTCAGTGGGTATGCCTTTTGTTTAAAAATCTCACTGCGGGTTTATGTGCAAATCTCATTATTTTTTCTGCATTGGGATATTGAAATGAACGTCATTTGCAGTGATCCATAAATGAAAAATAACACGTCATCGAACAAAACGTAAGGAAAAAAATAATAATTATTGTGCATTCGCAGTATAGTCAGACTTTTTTAAGCTGACCATATTAAACCATTACAGTGAAATATCGGTACGGCATAACACCGTAAAGTGTAAAAGATGGAAACTTTCATTTTGTATGAGCTTCCATATTTTACTCTTTTCCAGAGTTTTGCGGAACCTTTTCAGTATAACTGTTTCTTTCATTCACTGTGATACAAAACATTCTAAATCAATTGTGTATATACTAAATAAATATTTTGCGCCAATCAAAACCGTGTGTTTGCTGTATCCTAAAAATTACACACTCTTCGTTCGGTCGACTGTAGCGTGTGTGAAAGTGAAGGAAAGAAGGGGACTAAAAAGTTAGTTAGACAACTTTTTTCTCTGTTTACATATACAACTCAAAATGCGGAGGCAAGTGCTATCTATCGAAACGTCACAGTTTTAACATTATTCAGATCTCAATTAAATAATTTAAGGATATGTTGGTTTTATTAAGCCTAGCACGTATCAAAATAAGTGGTTTCTCAGTTTTCGAAAAACTGAACAATTGAGCCACGGAAATGTATTTCACTGGCTAATGAGCTTTACGCATAATTTTATGGCATCCGTTATTGTAGGTAATTAAGAAAGGATTGAACGAATTTTCGATGATATATAAATGCGAAATTAAAACTACGAATTCCACAATATTTGTAGCATGCCCAAGGTAAACTTTTGGCATAAGTAAACCTAGCTGAAATCATTTAAAACGTAACCAATTGATTTCATACTTTTTGATCTCAATCATTCCACTTTTATAAGCAACTGAAAAATTTTAAATTAATGGACACTCATTACTTTTCTGGAACAGAAGCTTTTTATATGGTTGCTTTTAGTTAAACTAGTAATTGTCAACGCTGTTATTATTTAATATATACCGCAAAATATATATATGTACTCATATTTGAAAGCGAAAATGTTTAAAAATTTTGAGATAGTATTAAAAAGTGCCTATGCTCTAGTGTCGGGATATAACTTTGTATTAATAATTTGTAATTGTTTCAGTAAGGTTAAAAATCATTGAAGAAAAATAACGTAATTAAAACCGAATGGGCACGGTTATCATTTAAGGGAGAAAAGTCATTTTTAGTATAGCAGAATGTTTTTTCTCTATTGTAATAATGACGAAACATGCTATCCTTGCAGAAATGAGCAAAGGAAACAAATAATTACTTTACTTTTATTTAGAAATTTTATATCACATTCATGACATAGTTTTCAGCAGGCAGGTGGATTATACTGAAATAATTTATCAGGAAAGGTGTTACGATATTAAGCCAAACATTCTAGTACCAAAAAAAGTAAGACTCGAAACGGGCGTAAAAAAATGATATAGTGAGTCTGACAACACCATGACCACGCAAGAATAATCAACTTGAGATTTCCGACAGCAAACTAATCTATTCAAATATATTTTGTCAATGTTTGTTCACAATAATGTGAAAACTTTTAAAATAAACTTCTAAAGAAAAGTCACTGGCCATAGTTACATGTTTTATATAGTGCACGCTAGCATGCGTACTCCCAAACACGTTCGCAGCGTATTAATACAAATATGTAGTTCTAAGGCTTGGCCTAGTGTCGGGAGTGTAATGTATTAATTTATGACCTCTGAAGTCTGTTTTTTTAATTGTTTTTTGAATGTAAGAGCACAAATTTACATATTGTTAACACATCTATTTTCATGAAATATCTACGGTTTTCCTTGGGGGAAGAATGAACAACGTGAGACGGTCGACGTCGATTTCATGTTACATATAGCGGAAGGATACAAAATGAAGAATAAAATAGACCCTATGTAGGGTCTTTAAAAATGCTCAACAAATCGTCAACAGCCTATACATGCAAGGCTTTCGTAATAACATAACGTTGTTTAGTATTTGTGACTCTTCAAAAAAATTAGAAATCTCCGCTTTACTTAACAAACATTCACTAATCGTTTATCCAAGCCGAGCGGTTTATAGGCCAGGTACATATACTTCGTAGGGCGAAAACCCAGTGTTGACTGCACGTAGTAGAGACTGCGACACGCATAATCAGAGCAGTTCACGTGAATCCAACACGCAAGTTGACCACCCAGCAAAGGTTGCAGTTCGCAACGACGTGCGCGTGTTTTGCGATTGCAAAGCCAACAAGCGAAACAAAGAACGCTAAGAACTGTGACGAGGTGCAGGATTGTAATATCCTGGAACAACGTGTGCGAGATGTAGGACGATGGCCGGGAGCGTTGGGGAATGAAAGTATCTTAACTTACAATCCGCAGTCAGCAACACTTTGTTCCTGACTTCGCTGACGACGCAATTGAGGCACAGTCCTGGTAAGCATGTTCGCGTTCCTGCAGCAGCCGGCAGTTAAGCAGCAACGCAATGCCGCTGAACGAGAAAGGAAGCTGGTCGCGGCAATTATCAGACGAGCTGGTGAACGAGGGAAAAAAACCTCTTAGAGGTAACGAAAACTCAAGGCGGGAAGTAAAGGAGTAAATACCGGTGGAAAAGAGCGATGAAATTACGCAACGCTTAGAAAGAGCAGGAAAATTGACGCGCGGTTTTGGGTTTTAAAGAACACTAGATATGAGGAAACTAAACAAAAGTATAGAGGAAACGGTTGTGTGAAGAACAGAGCAGGTAAATTCGAAAACTAAAAATGCGTTGGTCAATATTTGGGAAATTGTTGAGAAATAGGTACAAGTAGTAATAAGAATAACTTAAAAAATACAAATATAGAGATGCAGTAGGAAATAGCTTGCGGAATGTGAGAACGATGAAGATGAACTTTGAAATTCTGTATTCAACTTTCAAGAGGCAGTCTCTGACCTTCGTGAGAAATTCGAGTAGGTAAAGGTCAGTTAATCAGGTACGCCAAAATATGTAGAATATTTAGAGAGGGATGTGTTTCATGGCACTGAAACTGTTGAATTTACAGTCAAAGTGAAGGGCTTGAAGGGAAGGCTATCGTGTGCTGAAAAGGAAGATTGAAAGGCCTTGGAGGCATCACAGTCGGTAAGAAACAGCCCTGTAATTATCCGTCCGTATGCGTTGGGCAGTGAAAGATGGATTCTCCTCTTCTCTCGTGCTTCCAGAGTTGATGGGCCAGCAGCAGTCGTTAGGCTTCCAGGAAAATATTTGAGAACACCGCCATTAGCCGAAACATCCGAGAATTCATCTGGTTTTGTCTCGCTTAATTGGAAGCTGGGCGCTGTGTGGCAATATTGTACAGGAAAGTGGATCTGTTAGGACAATTTAAATCGCTTCTTTAAGAGAAAATGTTTATTTATTTAAATGTAAGAGAGACTGATACAGCAAATATCCAAATCCCGTTCGTATCATTAGGTACACTATCTGGATCAGAATACATCTAACGCGATACCGCTTACAGAGTTAGATTTTATACAATGTACAAAATTAGAAATATAAGAAACAGATATGCCCTATTATAATAAGTCGAAATTTAAAATAGCGAATAAAACGATGATAGGTAATTCCTTATAATTTTTTAGGAATAAAATCTGAGGGAAATCGGTCTGAATATGCGGTAAATTAAAAAGATATATTTTCGCTCAACTGACAAGTTTTCGAAAACGAGTCATAACGATGCAGATAATATTTTATTGCTCACACGAGAAAGTCGACAGGGGATAAACAACTTAATTGTTATTGTTTCGAATGTTTCCCCGTAATGTCAGTAGGATAACTGTAGGCGTCACTATAATATCCTACAAATTCGAACCTTGGACCACCCACATCGATAACTTATCTAGATTTTCCAACCAAATCCGTCGCTCTGTAAGCTTTTGTCCTAGCAAACGTTACTAATGAGGGTAAAGGATAATGAAAAGTAAATCGGGAAGCGAAGATCACAGCCAAATTAATGTGCATGTGTTACAATCATCTCCTGAAGTATATACACGTTCAATTAATAAATAAATTTTAGCACCCGAGATTCCTTTCTATTTAACAGCACCTAATAACGGAGAAGTACATAGTTAACACAACGTAATTGTAAAAATAAGATTATCTGTACAAAGGCTATACATTATAATTTCCTAGTAAGTATTGTTTTATTTTTAATAAAAAAAATAATTATAAGCTCTACATAACTTCAAATGCAAAGTTTTTCTTGTGTGTGTCATTGTTTGAGTTTCAGAGTAATTATTATGAAATTCTACGCAATGAAAATTTACATTTTAAAAGTTCTTTAATATTATTGTATTAATTTTACTACGTGTCTTTTTGTAGATGTAAAAAGGATTGATAATTGATATTTTAAAGTTTATAGTATGTTCATGGTGATAAAATTTTATTTGATAGTTAGCATTTCATGTAAGTACTGCTGAGTAAGTCAAATAACTAAACTCATAAAGTAGGCCTACCATTTTTCTGCATTTTATTCACAAATTTACTTCAGCAACAAATGAGAGATTCTTATGAAGTGCGTGATGTCGAGCCTTAAAGTACACAGCGTTCGCTTGGGATGCAGATGAAATACAACTTGAGAAATATCACCACCACTCCGCCGCTGAGGTGCACACAGATGGGATGGAACCAACTACCTTCCGAATGCGAGGCAGGCATGATACCACACTACCAAACAAGCTCGTTGTGTTTTACTGTAACAAAAAGTACCTGTATGTGTTTACGATCAGAGAAAGCGTGTAGACTGTTCAAGTTAAACTGAGTACCTTTGAAAGTCAAGATTTAGATACCCTTGTATGTCCATTGTGTATTATTCCAAGAGAAGAAAAAAATTACATTGCTATAGGTGTATTCACATAAAAAGTCTAATGCTGTTGCAATAAAAAAAATGTTATTGAGGCATTTATTTTAACGTTTATGTAATAGTAAAATTAAATATCTTGTGACAAAGTTAATAATGTTCACCATTTACAAAATCTTCTATTACACTTATGCAAATATACTCTTGGAAGTGTTAATGTTAATGAAGCTTCTTAATAATGTTGCCACAACCTTAAGTTGTATTACGCTAAAAATAACATGAATAACTAAATATTTTGTGTAACTATGACATTAAAGAAATGTGTAACCAACACAAGTTTACACCGATTTGGCGTTGTAAAAAGGCGGGCAGTAGTAAAAAGGATAACCGTGTAAAATTAAACCACTGTATTTTAATTTTAAAGCATAGTATGATAACTAAATTTAACTTAAACCAGTTCTCTAGCCTAGCAAATCAAAGCAGTTTACGTGCGCCAATTATGCATATGAAAAAGAGCACCAACTACTTCCACGTAACGAAAGAGAACTGAAGTTTTTTAATGTTAATTTTCCCGCAACCTAATGTTGTATTACGCTGAACGTAACACGAAGAAAAAAATATTATTTTTGTTACTGCGAAATAAATGTCAAAAATAAAAAAGTGAACACTGACATGACGTCATAAAATGACGGAAAGATGTAAAGAGCGATAACTTCGTAAAATGAAACCACTCTATTTAACTTTCAGAGGATATTATGAGAACTAATAGAAGCTTGGACCAGCTTTCAAGCCTTGAAAAGCAGTTTACATGTGCCAATTATGCATATATTTCTTGAGAATAAAGTATTTACACGTAACGAAAGAGACTTAGAGTTTGTCGCTATGTTATACTACTGAATACCAACAATACGAAACACATTCTTGCTTGTTAAGGCAGAATATTTGGTAGGGCGTCGGGCCTCGTAATGTATAGAAGGTGAAGCAAATGAGACGAGATTTCTATTCCGCTGCTGCCATAATTTTTTTTTCGTTAGTAATACTTATTTTTCAGACATAATAATTGAACCTAATTTATTTCACATTGGAATGTTTTTTAAAGCATAAGAATACAGCAAACATTTTTACACAAATGTTAACGTCAATCCAACACAAAATTTGTTTTGCCGCAACAAACACCACCTTATCATTCACAGTACAGTAAGAAGGTAATGTTATTACAAAAGTACTCAACGTTACGTTAACATTAATAACATAACAGTATGTTATTTTAACAGCAACATAGTTACTAATGGTTCACAGGTAACCAAACATTAATGTTTTAGTAACATTAAAACTGTTGTACAATGGCATTTAGTAATGAACAGCGAAAACATCTTGAAATGAAACTACAGTATTTAAATTGAAAGGCATAAAATTAAAACTAAATATCGCCTGGACCAGCCCTCAAGCCTAGCAAAGCAGTTCACATGTGCCAAATATGGATAACTATTTCCACATATCGAAAGAGAACTGCGATTGATGTTATATTGTATTCGATACACGCAACATGAAACATAAACAGATATGTTAAGGTAGTAGAGTAGGTGCTCTGCCCTCATAGATCAAGAGCAGAGTTGCGGACTTGCAATTAGAGGGTCAGGAGTTCGCGCCCTGGATTCTTCGAGATAGATTTTCAGTTCGAATTACACGCACATGTGTACCGAAAATGTGTCATCTATTCGGTCTACTTACCTTTTTACACGGTATAATACACTAACAATGTCAAACGTCACTCACGTTATGTCCAATGGCAAATGTATTGGTCAATATAGTCAACTTAATAAAAGTTGTTACGTCATCGGGTTCCGTGAAGTGGAGTAGGTCAAGCACTCTTGGCACTCGTTACATTCTCCTTCCTTCCAAATTTTTTTTTCGTTAGTAATACATATTTTTTTGATAAAATAACTGTTTTTAATTATTTTACATTTAAATGATTTTTAAAGCAAAAATTACAAGAAAAATTTTAACACACATGTTAACATCAATGCAACACAACATTTGTTTTGCCGCAACATAAAAACAAGCATAATGTTGCCAGTAGAGTAAGGAGGTAATATCACAAAAGTACTTAATGTTACATTAACATTATTAGATAACCATTATATTACTATATCAGAAATATTAGTTACTGACGGCTCACAGATAACCAAATAATTTATGTTGTTGTAATATTAATACTATTGACACAACATTAGCCTTTTTCCGTGTATTACATTTGCAGTTTCTTCACACTTTTTGAACCAATCATTGGAAAAATCACCCTGACGTGTTTGCTTGTTTCCTAAATATGCTATGTATTCGAAATTTTTACCCTTTGTTTAAATTAAAGTATTTTATTTTTGGTTGAATTAAAGTTTAATATGTATTTTTTCCATTCATTTGAATATATAATTTATAATAGGTATAAATAATAATTCAGGGGAAAAATAGGCGTATTGATAGTGCCTAGTAAGAAAAAGTTATCATGAAAAATGATATTTAACTGCATGAATGCGATTCGTGGTACCTATGGTGTAAATGTTTAGACTTAGTCAAGCTTAATATGCGTGAGGTGGAGTAATAACTTTAAACCAGAACTTTAGAGGGGCTGCAGAAAAGTGTTCAGTAACCATGACAATACTGTATTCACTTTATTCATGCGTCGACCAAGTAAATTTGAGTAGTTTACAAATAAAGTATTTTCAAATTCTTACATTAATTTGCGTTATAAAAGAGAAAAATATTAATACATATTCACAGACGTTTATATATCCCATTTAATTCAATGTTAGGACATGAACTTTTTTTCCCTCCGTCATTAGCAGTTATAGTGAAAGCATATAAGCCAGTGCACACGTTAAAATATATGCAGGTAGGTGCAGTAGTATTTTTGAAAGGTAGATTATAAAACGGCTCAACTTGCCGTGAACAGCCAAGAGAACTTGAAGTCATTCATACTCATCAATTTCCTGTGTGTCTGAATATGTCAAATAAAATTTAATTTTATAAACATTAGAAGAAAATTTGTATTTTTTCCATAGTTTGCAGTTTGAAAATAGCATGCTCATGAAAGTTTAAAATTTTCCTTTAATTCTTAGCTGTATCTGGTCCTTATTTATATCGGCAGATTTTAAATCAACATTTAAGAAGAATCACTGCACAGTAACAAGTTAAAAAAAAACATAAGCACAAGTGCTCTCAATAAAATTTATAGAACAAAATAATGCCAAGTGGTTACACCATAATTGAGCAGAGGCTAAATGTCAATCAGTCTTTGATTTGAATTATTTACAACCTAGGAGAGTTACACATTTAAGCGTGGAATCTTTTAGCAATTTTTTTTCTATGTGAACGAAAATTTATAGCTATGTAAAGCAGAATTAATAATTTTCAAATATTTTGTACACTTTTGATATTAGTTTTAATTACTATCTTTAGGCATCTATTGGAGAAACACCTACCTATTTGTATATATTTTAAAACGTTAACAGTTTAATTTTTTCCTTTCATAAAAAATCATGTAAAATACTTACACTGTTTCAGGCTTTCCAAATGAAATGGAAAGACTGTATTCAAATAATTACCTGCCAGAACTCTTTTAGTTTCTAGGGAGCTAAAATTCTTATTTGTTATTCTTTTGGGCAATCTTAACCCAAAATCGAACAAAAACATTGCCATTAAATACAACTCTGCCTAAAAACCAGTAAAAAAAAAAACTTACCTCACATTCAGTTATTCATAACTAAGTGGAAGATTTAATACTTTTATTTGTTTTATAATCTTTCAGAACATATTCCAAACTTCAGCTTTATTTTGCTGGGCTTCTTTATCTCGATGTGGTTTGTGCCAAAATCAGTTTATTACCATTGCGAAATGCAAAATAATTCTAGAATAGCTACAATTTTAAAACTGTTTTAAAAAGGGGAAATTGTTTAAAAGGTTTTAGGGATGGTACGAACACCTGTTTGGCACGCCTACCAGTTCCAAATTCTTGTACGAGGTTGCAAATTATGTAAATAACAATTGAAGTGTTGGTAATAAATGCTTAAATCGATGTACTTTCACACTACATTGTTAAAAAATACCAGTACATGGTTAAAATGTAGCTAACCGCTTATGAATAAACTACAAAAAATATTTCAGTTTACTTCATCTGTAGGCAATGACACTGAATCAGGCCCCATTAGTCAGATTACCTAACGGACGCAAAACATTTAAGCAAGATATACAACGCTCTATCTTCATTTAGTAGATGAGTATAAAAGAATACGCCAACTTCAAGGTCTGTTATATAAAAACCGAACAACCTACAACCGTGATTGACAAATCAAATGAACCGTGGAACTGTGAAGTTTGTTTACCATGCATTCATAAATGTTCCATGTTACCAAAATGAGCTGCCCGATTGACATCCACGTGATAATCAAACTCTTTTCACGCTCTTGTCAGCATGTCCGGTGTTACGGTTTGGATGGCGTTCGTGACTCTCGGTTTGAGGTGATGAGGGGTTAGCTAACTCGCATTCGACACGTCAATCTGAAGGGAACGGTCTGATGTTTCCTTTATGTCCCGAGAGATGGCACTGCATGCGTCTGTCGTCGCACTATGAGCGTGTGTTGTGTGTTAGTCCACATCACGATTGCGACGGAACAACAGAAGGCTTTCTGTGTTATTCAGTTCCCTAAATGTGAATCGGTTACGACTGTTCAACGTCAATTCCGTCGCAAATACGGACGTCGTCCTCCCGATAGGTGGAGTATGGTACGTTGGTTTCGTGAGTTCCGTGACACAGCGTGCCTTTGCAAAGGCAAATGTTCCGGACGGCCGCGTGTGTACGAAGAGAATGTGCAACGGATTCAACAAGCGTCCGTTCACTGTCCGAGAAAATCAATTCGACATGCTAGGTGGGAAATGCTAATCCCTATATCAACGGTATGGACAGTGTTGCGAAAGCGATAGCTGTACAAACCATACAGGTTACTGCTTGTACAGGCTCTTACCGAAAGGGATAAAAAAAACTGAGACGTGATTTCTGCGCGTTCTTTCTAGCCCAGGACGAGGTAGACGTTGCCTTCATGTCTAAGTAGGTTTTTAGTGATGAAGCGACATCCCATACAAATGGTAGGGTGAACCGGCACAACGTGCGGATATGGGGTCAGGAGCCTCCACATGAAACCACCGAACACGAGTGCTCTTCCCCCAAAGTGAACGTGTTTTTCGCTAAATCCAAAGACACTTTTTTTCGGCCCTTTCTTTTTTCATGAGCACACTGTTAAGGGAATCCCTTATTAGGAACTGCTTACAGAGTGGTTGTTTCGTCAGTTATAAGAGGCGGTGTGAGACCATATTATTTTCCAGCAGAATGGTGCGCAACTCTATTGGCACCTAGCTGTTCGCAGATACCTGAACGAGACGTTGCCACAACGCTGGATTGATTGAGGAGCAGCTGGTGACCAGGATCTTCATCACTGGCCCCCAAGAAGCCCGGATCTTACCCCGTGCGATTTTTTTCTATGGGGGTACATAAAGGATCATGTGTTTCGTCCACAATTGCCGGCTAACATTGACGACCTCAGAACGAGAATTACGGACGCCAACTAAACCGTAACACCGGACATTATAAAAAGAGTGTGGATCGAGTTTCATTATTGTGTAGATGTCGTTCGGACCACTCGTAGTGGTCACATAGAACGTTTATGAAGATATGGTAAACAATCTTAACAGTTCCACGGTTCATTTGTAAGGTCAACCAAGGTTGTAGGGTTTTGATATTGTAGACCTTAAAATTTGGGGTATTATTTTATACTCATACTTATGATTGGTGATGTTATGTATTAGCCTGTCATTCGGCATCTCTTCTTTTAACCTCTTGAAGTTTTCTTAACTTAGTTCGATTTCCACCAAAAGAAATATTAAGAAATTTTATTTCAATAATGAGAGATATAAGAGCATCGTCTTCCGCTTTGTAATAGTTAGCAGAAAGAGGTCATAGTTAGCGGAAAGAATATATGGTCCAGTTATATACTCTTTAAACTTTATTAAATGGATATGGCTTCATATTTATGGAACCATTGCTAAGAAATCCACTAAAAATAAATGGGAAGTAACTGATAATTTTTGTGGCAGTGTGTAACATAATTTGTCTTTATATTCGCCAAATTTGAATTAATTCTACTATTTCGAAGCACATAAAATCTGTTATTTGACAGATTCGACAGATGAAAACAGTTAATTAAATTACTTTATGTGATTTATATTTTATTGCAATGTATATCTAATTCAGATAAACTCATTAAAAATTTACAGCTATAAAAGAGCGAGTGCAACATTGATCTGACACTTCGTAACGTGTTACTGTATAAATAATGACGTGATAAATTGAGTTAATACTTAATAAGAGCATCTCTAAATTTATTATATAAGTTTCTGTAACGACTGAAATTAACTACGTAAAAGAATAATCCCTTGTGAAAAAAAAGTAATATACAACGCATTAAACGCCATGAATTTAAATTAAAAGTGCATTTTTATGTTATTTAACGACTCATAAATTTACAGTAGGGGTTTTTGAACGGAAAGTTTTTAACACTGCCAGACTACCTTTTAGTGTGCACTTTCGAACTCCTGAGACTCTCGGTTTAAGAATATTGAATAGAGACTGGACGTAATTTTAACGCCACTTCCTTCTTCCCAAAAACACTAGTCCACAAATATGTGTTATATATGTTTACGGTTGTTATTAATATCGTTGTAGTAAACATTCTTGAATTTCGAATATAATGTCCAGTAAACAATTTTATATCAACTTCGTCAAAGAAATATCGCAATATTTAATATATTCTAGATCAAATATCAATAGATCAATACATTCATTATTAGAAACGCGAGTAATGTTTCTATAACTTTATAACTTTCTGATGACTGCATTCAATACTGTTTATAAAATCGTGTTTACCTTTTTATAACCTATCCACTCTCGCCGATAAGCGGATAATAGGCAAAACAAATGTATTATACGGTTCGTTATTGTTCAAAATGAAGTAAAACCTGCTTATAGGATCCATAGGTAAAAATTGTCAACGTTTTGAGGCATATTTATAAAGAAACCCATAATGCTAAAAGTAGTTTCAAATATCCAGCTCGGAAAATGTATGGCTCTCTATTAAACCACTATNGTTTATTAAATCGTGTTTACCTTTTTATAACCTATCCACTCTCGCCGATAAGCGGATAATAGGCAAAACAAATGTATGATACGGTTCGTTATTGTTCGAAATGAAGTAAAACCTGCTTATAGCATCCATAGGTAAAAATAGTCAACGTTTGGAGGCATATTTATAAAGAAACCCATTACGCTAAAAGTAGTTTCAAATATCCAGCTCGGAAAATGTATGGCTCTCTATTCAACCACTGANATGCTAAAAGTAGTTTCAAATATCCAGCTCGGAAAATGTATGGCTCTCTATTAAACCACTATAATGTTTTATAGGGGTTAATTTATTATGTTGTAAGTCAACATTTGCACTATTTCACATTCAGTAGCTGTTATTACATAATTTATGTAGGCCTAATTATTTTTAATTACTTGCTTCAAGGTTGTTAATTTTTAAAGCGTCTATCCATACTAAGCATTGAAAATAATATGAAAAGACAAGAGCATAAGATGATAACTATTTATAGATCCTATATACATGACCCCTTCCTAGAGAAGTTAATTAATGTGGTGCCAATATTGGTTTCTATGGNTCAAGGTTGTTAATTTTTAAAGCGTCTATCCATACTAAGCATTGAAAATAATATGAAAAGACAAGAGCATAAGATGAGAACTATTTATAGATCCTATATACATGACCCCTTCCTAGAGAAGTTAATTAATGTGGTGCCAATATTGGTTTCTATGCATCAACTGGCGTTGTTGAGCAACACATTAAAACTATTCACTTGTGATTTGATTCTCCTATACATAATTTCTGTAATATAAAATGTGGCTAGGAACAGTACTTTTTTGTATATAACGTACAGTATATGAGGGAATCATATACAAAGCTCAGCATCATTTCGATACGACAGGCATTATATAGTTAGAGCAGGTTTAAAGCCCTGAAATACTTGATTTGAATTTAAATTTAAAAATACCCTATCAACATGTCACGCGGTTATATGAATGAAAACACCGCGTTCTATTTTTGAGAGTTTATTGACCTGAAGGTAAGTTACATAAACAATTATAAAAGAATATTTTTTATTTGCGATGAGTCATTGTAATAAGAGTCACAACTAATGAGAAAATAATTAACATAACGTAATTCTGTGAATACCACTACGTGTAAGAGTTGCGGAATCACTATACGGGAAGACTATTAGTAAGTAATTATCAATCACGCGAGGGAAATTTTTTAGTATCCCCTGAAGTTAGTACGCTGGCATGAATTTTAAAAAGACTCGTGACAAGATGTTTGCACAGCAGGAAATCTATAAATGCGACTTCTACGCGGTTCTTATATATTGTGTCGGCATGAGAGCTATTCGCGTCATGCTACTGTGAAGCTTCGTTACGCGGTCAACTTCGATTGACGAGGTTTATTGGACGACACTTGAAGTACATGAGTTCTGAAAGCCCGTCTATTGCATCAGCTTGTACCTTTTCAAGAGTGTAAGTTTTAAAGCGTTATTTCTTTGACGTTTTGCACATGCATTTTCATACAAGAATAATTGTAGTGAACAATTTCGCATTTTCTATAAAATGTAAACTTTTTAGGATAAAGACAGAATAATTTATGAGTTCGATTGAGTATTTCATGATGGATAACGTAATTATTTAAAATTCTAAATCCACTTAAAACTCCATAGATACAACTGAAAAAAAGTGTATATTTCAAGCAGTCTACTGTAGGACATGTTTTGCCTGGTAACTGTAATAACACAAGTTATAGATGAAGAATTTATTCAGAAAATGTATAATTCGAAAATTTAAGAATTACACGGGTTTTATAATATATTAAGGGCTCTCAACTCGTATGTTACAATGCAAAAATAAGAATATAAAATATTATAATTTTGCGTTTTTACTAGCGCCTGTGTGGTATCTTCAAATAAATAATTTTTAATCTGTTCGTGTAAAATGCATAGAAAGTTTATACTTTTAAATTCATGTCACCAGAATGATAACGTATATAGGAGATTTTTATTATGAATGAAATATTTAATAAACATGAAGTAATTTCCGATTATTTTAGTAGAATTCGAATCTCTGTGAATGTAATTTTTTCACCGGTGATTAACTAATACCACCGCTTGTAATATAATAGCGGGTTTTTTAATGTAGTTCTTTATGTGAGATTTACTTCTATATACTCTTGCTTAAAAAGATGAAATACTTCATTGCAAAAGGTATAAGTCTGAATACTCGCAAACCTACTTGCGTGATCCTGAAGTATCGAATATTATTGAAGAATATAAGGGGCGATAGTAAATGGTATTATGAGTATGTGTAATGCTAAAGAATACCGGTGCGTATAATTGCAGCACGGCGATTCAGATATAGCTGTTTCACGGTCGGATAAAACTAATTTTAAAATTAAAATAAAACTTTTTCTTTGCGGTATTTATTTAACAAAACCTTCAACCGGTATACAAACAATAATGTTTGCACCACATTACGAAAAGTAGTTTCGTGAATTGTTATATTAATGAAATTATAATAATTATCCTGGATGTACTGAAACTTGTTCCTTTTGACTACACTCGAATACTAGCCGGTAGTTCCGTACTAATATTAATTTTTTCGTGTGGTGGAAAGAGACGTAGTGGATAGAAACAAGGAGCTAAGCACAGCTTCCAGAAGCGTCCAGATAACCGTGAACCTCCATAAGAGACTGCATTTAACGATGGCGATATTGCCAGTGGCACGTAGGGAACTTGGAGAATTGAGAGCGAGCGCCGTACGACTTCACTAGCTCCGAGGAAAACCTGCCCGCATCGTAAACGCCGTAGAAAGTGATGCCGATCTTGCTTTCACCGCCGCTTCGGGCCAGTTGCTTAGAAGCGTCTCGCAGGCAGAACTGTTTTTGGGAAGGGGTGAAGGGGAGGAAGGTCTTATCCAGCAAGCAGAGCACTGCTCCGGCGGAATTGCAGAAAGCCATTAAGCAGCTCCGGCCAGGCACCCGAGCCGTCGCGTGTGATGTGCTTCCAACACTCGGCCCACTAGCACAGCGCAGCTACCTCTCTATTACCAAAGAAAATGTTTGAAGGCGGAGCTCTTTGCCAGCCCACATATCGTCATAAACTCCCGAGAAAGGATTTGCACTTTACCAGACGATAATGTTGTTATCAGCGAGTTCGGGAAGTAGTGCCGGTGATATTTGAGGACCACGACCCTCGCTTTGTGGTGGTAGAGGACCTTCATAGAAAAAAAACAAGTACCTTGGCCCTGTTTTTCAAAACCACACACATCTTGACTAATCGTAAATTCAAATCAGATACATCGCGGACGTATGGTATTACCTTAGCGACCTCGGAAATGACGTTGATCTTGGTACCGTCACCACAGCATCAGTGTCCTTGGTACTTTCAGGGGGTTTTGAAAGGCTGCACGACGACACATTTGAGCTGTCTGCTGTTTCGTAACCAGTGTGGCATGTTGAATGTCTTAAAGTAAAAACTCACTTAGATATTACTAATTTTTAAATATAGTTTAGATGGGAGCTGTGCTGCTGTGGTTAGGAGTCTTCGGCTGGCTTGCTGAGGATCGCTTCTTCGGCTGACTTCGGGCGCCTACTTCGGCTCGTCTCAGAATGGCCGGACGTACCCACAGGTGCTCAGCTGTTACGCTCACTAACGCTCAAGCATATACGTCTGTTTCTGGGAGCTGGCGGTCATATTGGTTCCATAGGGATATGGTAAACCCAATCGAAAATATTTAACTTTGATTAAGTAAAAACTATTTTTTTTTTAAATTTAAAACGAAATTTCTTGTAGTAAATGGTTCTACGCGTTATGTTTTATACTCATTACTTAGTTTCACCATCTGAATTTGTTCCTTAAATTTATGGCATTCTCGCAATATTTTCCGTCATTTCGAGCTAGAGTGCGCTCATAACTTGGGTTTTCATCGTTGTCCACTGCAATTCACTGATAGGGAAAATATTTAGTTTTAGCAGCAGGGTTATGTATTATTTGGTACAGGCATAAGGTATCAGGATTCAGTGCCCAAAGTCACCACCGCATCTTGGTTAATATCACAGCCAGGGTTCACACTCAGCTACCCGGAGCGGCCAATTGCCAATCCCCAAAATTATTTCAATATTTTAACCTTAATGTCGTAGCAAGTCTGTTATAAGCGGTTTTCTTTAAAAACATTACTATGAAGCAAATAATAACTAATCAGTACGGTTACATATGTCTTAAGCATAAATTCCTGGAGCTATAAATGATGCTTGCAAACTGAATTTCACGAGCCTGCCTCTTAAGAGTTCGCAAATTATATTCTCCTATCTAAATGCATGTGTATATATTCGCTTGCTTACGAGCCGACTTGCAAAAAAATTTCGTCTTCTACGTATTTTTTTTATATAGAATATATATAAAATTAATCAACGTGAGCATTGGTACATATAATTCAGACCCACACTGAAAATAATGAAATGTTTTTAATACAGCATTTGCCTTTAAAAGTTTTTAAAGTGGTAAACACAACTAATTCAAAATGAAAAATGTTTCCAATAAACGCGGTGATGAGCCATATATGCCATAATTCAAAAGAAGTTAAAAAAAACATAACAAAATGTTTAATACACTAATGCAATTGTACGAGATAATGCAGCATTTTATCTTTGTTCTACCTTAGCAGATCATAGAAATTGTTGTTTCTGAAAAATAACCTTGTCTACGTCATAATTTCTTTATATTTAAATGCTACCAAGTGTCATGGGAAAGTGTGAAAATAATATTATTTAAATTTTGTAAACTTATTTTGTATTAAAAATATATTTTAAATACATTGGTATTCCTTTTTTAAATTTTGGGCATTTTTTAAACATAAGATAAGATCAATTAAAATGAAATAATTCTAGTTATTTATAAAATCACCGATTCCTAGATGTCTGATTGTTTTACGTTTGATTTGATAAGGTCAGTCAGCTGCCTGCACCGCGAGAGCGGTGTGGGAAGAGGTTCTGGGCAGCGTGAAAGGGAATGGTGGAGGGGGTTGTCAATGCTTTTCGAGCCGTATTGGCTTTTTTGCAGGGGGTGGGGATCATGGTCGTATTTTTAGAGGATGACATGTCTTGAGATTGGGGAGTGGGGGTCCATGGTCTTCGGATGTGAGGTGCGCGGGGTTGTTAGAGTGTCCTTGAAGGGGTGAGATGAATGTATTGATACTTTAAATATAATATCCGACGATCTTTGGGGTAGTTTATAAATCACTGTAATTGCTAGATACTTTTATAGAACAAAATGGGTTTGAATTATTGTCGGGGCGGGGGATAGTGTGTGAGGCAAAAGGAGAGTTGACGAGATTGTATAGTGGGTGAGGTGCTGGTGAGGAGTGTTTGTAAGGTGGTGTGATGATACTAAGTTTTGAATATTACGGGAGGTGATGTGGTAAGGACATACCTCTTAAATCTAATATGGTGGTCCTGACAAAAGGTTAAATAATCAATAAGATATCACGATTGTATGTAGCTTGAAAAAACTAGTCCGATAATATAAAACTCTCAATACTTACGCCTTTAATTTTTAGATTATAAAAATTTATTTAAATTAAAAATAATACATTCTTTAATTCATTTTATTTGTTTAGTTTCTAAGATTTCCAATTGTGGTCAATGTTTGGGATACCTCTGCTACAATGAGGAATTAGTCAGTCACTTTGAGAAGCAAGCACTTTTTTCACCATTTTTTGGAAATTTAGGCTGTTTTGGAGGACGGGGAAGTGATGTTTGGATAAATTAATTTTTTTGTGAAGTGATATTTAGAGTAAAACTGGTGATTTTGTAGTTAAAATTGCCATCCTTGGCCGCTGGCTGCGCTTGTGACGTCATATAAGGCAACTACTACCTTCTGATGCATGATGCATGTGCACCAAAGTCGACCATAAACTACTACTTCTGTCATATTTCGGGAAATNCTACTACCTTCTGATGCATGATGCATGTGCACCAAAGTCGACCATAAACTACTACTTCTGTCATATTTCGGGAAATATTCAAAAACTTCATATCAAATTTGGCAACTAAGTATTACAATTGTACACAATGTAAACTGACCTGATTTATGATATCATGGCCTTTATTTTCGAAATAGTGACCAAATTACCTGGTTAGTGTTGTATGCTTTATAATCGAAATCATGCAACCAAATTCAACTGAACTTTGTTCACATGCAGTATCTATGAATGCCCAAATTAGCTAATACATAAACTCTTTTTTGTGCCATTTTGGAAGATAATTAAACATGTAATTTTAAGCTTGTATGTCATATTTTGGGAAACAATTAACTGATTTCCACCAAAATTAATCCAAGTAATACTTGTGTCGTCCATCTCAATTTAGAAGACGAATGGGATAGACACATAGCATATTTTTTTAATAAGAGCCATTTTTATCATACTATATGTCCAGAATAATTACCACTGAAATTTATAATCTGTCACTCTCTATGACAATCAGGGACATTGCCTTTCCAACCGGCATTTTTTAAATACACACCACATTATAAAATGGTGACTTTAAGCAATATATCGGGAATAAACAAACGAATTTTCAAAAAAGTTTCACCCAAGTAGAGCTTTGGTAGACCATGTTATCTTACNATATATCGGGAATAAACAAACGAATTTTCAAAAAAGTTTCACCCAAGTAGAGCTTTGGTAGACCATGTTATCTTACATGTTTTAGGTATGGCAAAATTTCCACGAAATTTCGCTCACTAGTAATGCTACAGAACGAAATGAAATGTTATGTGTTTTAAGTGGCTCAGACAAATAACATATCTGTAAATATTTAAGGTTTGTTAAACCCTATCTATCAAAATATAACACTAGTTACAAAATTTCATGTTCCAATTCTTACTTCTGTAACGTAGCTGTTTGCATACTATCTTACGATACAAGATTTTCTGCTTTCGAGTCCCGGGTAAGTCATGTATTTGTAATTGTCTCACTACGGTTTCTGGTTCAATTTCTAATGATATTGCGGTCAACAAGACGTCCAGGCTTACCTACTATCAGTACTTTTGAGAACTTAATTAATAATTATTTGTACCCATTACGAGGAAATTAGGTTCACTAGTTATAGCAGTAACTTCTTTTTTAAATTGTTAGTCATATGCATCACGTCAGCGCAAAACACTTCTGAATATCAGTTTCATAACTCGTGTAGTAAACATCCGATAATGACCTACCTGGCTTTGGTAATATATTTACTGGTTGTATCTACTCTACTTTTCTAAGGAAAGATATGCCTATAGGATCACATTCCTGTCTGTGTGTACGTGTGTGTTGGTAAATCCCCACCTTATACCTTTTAAACCCGTAAACCGAATTTCACCAACGTCGGAACACATGCAAAACTTAATAGGGAAATCCATCGTTTATAATTTTCGATCACGCTACGTGCTTAATTAAATAGTTGTGGCCGTATTGAAATTTAGGTTTTTGTGTCATATCTCGGGAACCATTTAACCGATTTCAACCTAATTTTGTATTTGGAAAATACATCATGTAGGCATTGTATTAAGAGATTGAGATTGCAGTTGGTCCACCATTTTGAATGAAAGTGCTATATGAAAGAATAAAATTTTTTAGTATACCTAAAAAACTACTCAAATAATTATCAAGAAATTTGGCACATAAAACACCAAACGGTAGGACATGTAACCATATCAAGCTATTCAAATGAATAAGGTAATTTTTTCGGAATGGCGACCACATAAATATATTAACGTTTTTTTCTATATATATATATATTTATATATATATATATACATATATATATATATACATATATATGTATTTGCATTTAGCTAATTTCAACCGTAGTTTGAATACTGAAAGTATATAATACAAGCATCATACATTATTACAAACCGCCAATTTTCTGTGCCATTTTTTAATATAGCGCTACACGAATATCTGGAAATAATCAACCGATTAGATACTGGTAACTTTGGTAAGCATAGAGTACTTGTGTATGCCGTATACATTAATAAGTTATATTTATGTTAGACGCTTATTTTCAAAATAGCGATTATTTAAGCTATGTAAGCTAAATATTAACAACAATGTAATAAATGTCAACTTATATATATAGTTTGGCAGTATCTGTTACAACCTTCAATTGTATCTACACGTAGTCTCTTACTACCATCATCTTGTAAGATAGCGCCACATGAAGAAATTAAGTTTTTATATCAAATCTTGGGAAACACTATACTGATTCCTACAAGATTTTGCAAACAACTACTTCTAGATAAGCCATATATATGTGTGTGTATAAAACGGTTCATGCTCTCATTAAATTTAATATGGCGATGATATACACACTTAGTTTGGTACGATAAATTTAATAATCCATTTAATCAATTTAAACTTATCATTGTATGCTAGCAATATCTGCTACAACAATTAAATGTGTAAAAACAGAACCTCTTTTGTCTACTATTTTTTATGATACTGGAAAATAAAATAAATACCTCATATCACGGAGAGCAATTAACCGATTCCTACCAAATTTGGCATAAAAGTACAACTATAGTAGGCAACATAAATTTATTTATTACTGTTTTTTTGTCTTGAGCTTATTTTCAATAGGGTCTTCATGTTTCCATTTTAGTGTAGTATGCTCAATCTATGAATCCTTGTAACCAATTTCAACGTATCTTCATATGGTGGCGCTATCATTTAAAACAATCAAATGTCTCAAGAGAAGCACCTCTTTTGTCCACCATTTTGTCTGATATTGCCATATGAAGAAACAATTTTTGTTATATCTAAATGAAACAACAAACCGAATAATTCCAAACAAGTAGTACTTAAATAAATCATAACAATTTATATTTTTTTAGTTTACCAGTTTTTTATTTAAAAATGAAGACTATATAAACATTTTAGCTTAGTATGCCATGTATACAAAACCAAGTAACCAATTTCAACACCACTGTATAGGATCATCGTATATATAACAATGATAACGAGTTACTAATATAACTATTAAGCCTACGTTCCTCAAAATAGGTGCAATTCATTAGTAAATAATTTATTTAATGCGTAGTTAGTTGGTTGGACTTGTCGTCTCATTGAAAGCAATATATATATATATATATATATATATATATATATGTAAAACGGGAAATATATGCAACAGCAGTGAGACAATTACAAATTCACACGTTACCTAGCCGGTAATCGAAACCAGAAAACCTCGTTCTATGAGATAGTACGCAATCAATTCCATTACGGATGTCGGATTCGAGAATCAACTTCGAATTTAACCAGTTTAATAATTCGAATGATAGGATTTATAAAACTGAAATATTAACAGTGCCGTCACATAGAAAATAATGGACTGAGTCACTTAAAACATGTAAGTTTAAATGGCCTACCATAGCACTACTTGTGTGCACAATGTGGTGGAAATCACTATATTAGTCCCTGAGATACGGCATAGAACATTCATATTATTCATGTGACTGAATTCATAAATGGAGGACAAACATTTTATATTAGTACAGTCGACGATTGTATACTGCCAGTTAACAAAGTTAAACTCAAATCGATTATATATTTTCGTAGCTAAAGCACAGTAAGCTAAAATGATTTCATAACCGCCATACTGTAAAAAAGCGTATGTTNATAGTCTGCTACAGTACAACTTCTTCGCCATATTTGGTAAGAATGAGTTGAATGTTTAACGCGATATAACATGAAAACTCATTATTTTGTTGTGCTGATTTACAAAATGGCATACAACTTAGGCTCTCTGTGTAGATAAACTTGATGGTTGTAAATGATACTGCCAGCATGCAAAGTGAAATTGGATTTTGTTTCGATAATAAACATACTGATGTAAATATTTATGCATCCACCATTTCTAAAGTAAGTGACACAACTACCTAAACATAGCAGAACATTTTTAAAATAGTTGCCACAACTACTTAAACATAGCAGTTTACACCGCCTTCTGCAGCGTAAATTGTTTGCCAAATTTGGAAGGCATCTCTTAATTGTTTCCTGAGATAATTCATAAAATCTTACAAAATGTCGCACAAAAAAACGGTCCGTGTAGACACAGTTCATAGTTGTAATATATACTTCCAGCATATACATATAAGATGGAATTTATTTCATGGTCTCGAAGATATAACATTATAAGCGGAAATGGCTATATGTCCGCCATTTTAAAAATAAATGCCAGTGGTATTAAAACGTAACTTTTTCATCATCTGCCTGAGTGTTTTTTGTTTGGAAAATGTGATAGGAATCGGCTGATTTTTTCCCAAGATATGACTTAAAACTCTATATATTCGTGTGGCGCTATCTTACAAAATGGCGGACACAAATGCTTCGTGTAGTAAAGTTGACAGTTGTTATTATCTACTTCCAGAATACAAAGTTAAGTGTGAATTGATTAAATGGTTGTGATAAAACAACACTTTAAGCTAAAATGCCTGTGTGGCCGCTGTTTTCAAAATAAGTTTTTCACATATTTAACACACGCCATTTTACATTATCTGCTGCAGTACTTCTTGTTTGCAAAGTTTGGTAGGAATCGGTCTATTGATTTCCGATATATGTCATAATAATATATTTGTTATTGTGGTGCTATTTACAAAATGACAGACAAAATATTATCTGTATAAGCAAAGTCGATAGCTTTAATATCCGTTGCAAGCATCTAAATTAAGTCGGAAATTATAACATGGTTTCGACGTTAATACATTCTAACCATACGCAACAATATGAACCAATTTTGAAAATAAATGTCTGACATATCTAAAACCGATCATTTAACATTATCTGTAACAGTATTTTTTGTTTGTAAAATTTGGTAGGATTATTGTTTAAGGAGGTATGATATAAAATTTATTTATTTATGTGTGGGGCTATCTTACAAAAAGTCTGGAAAAAGTGGATATTTATGATACGTGGCAATATGATGCTTGTGTAGATACTGACGCGTAACTCATATTGTAAGTAGAAGCATCGCTGACTCCCTNGATACGTGGCAATATGATGCTTGTGTAGATACTGACGCGTAACTCATATTGTAAGTAGAAGCATCGCTGACTCCCTTCCCCGCCAGAGATTTGAATCCCCGCGAGCACCTACAGTTGACAGTTGAGTCGCGCCGTGGGAAACACGTGCGGCAAGGATAAGCCAGCTCCAGAGGATGGAAAGGCAGTTTACATGTGTCAAGATTGTACTGCGGGTCCCCGCCAACCACCCCAAACATAGGCTAGCAATTTTCACCCACGAGGGAATTAAGACATGCGTTGAAGGTGAGATACACCAAAAAAAGACTGACAGAGCTTGACAGTTGTGCCACGAGTCACCCCCTTCCCCGAGCAAAATGCAGGAGAACATGAACACACACCACAAAAATGCTGATGTAAGCTAAAGTTGCGCCAATGCAACACTAGTTATACATGGGAGAAGAGCTGACAATGTTTGACTGTAGGGCCACAGGTCATACCCCCTCCCCCAATAAGAGTCCTGACACATGAAGGAAGTGGGACATTGTTCGGCGCCTTCCACGCCCTTCCCCAAACAAGGGACACACGTCTGTGAATCTGGGGGGAGATCAAGAGAGTTTAAAAGACAACTTGTGAGAGGAGGGGTCAGTTGCATCAAACTAGTGGAGTGAGTCGTCAGTCCTGACGCCGAAAGGCGTACGTAGGGTGGGGGAGGGCACACCGGAGCCCCTCATCGGAATCAGTCAGTCAGTCAGTTGAAACAAATTAGTGGAATGAGTCGTCAGTCGTGATGCTGAGAGGCAAACATTGTGGAGGGGGTGTGGGTGGGACTATCCGGAGCCCCTCCTCGGAAACAGTCAGTAAGTCAATGAGTCAGTTGTTATACGCCGCACCAGGATGCGAGATAGTTGGGTGAGTCTGTCAACCAAGGCAGGATTCAGCTTCTGACAGAGTCAGTAATGTAAAACAGTTGTAACCCAGGCCGAGAGGTGACAGACAAGAGCGCCAGGCCGAAACGCGATAGTAGACAGTCGTGTACCGGGAACTGAACAGTAGAACAGTAGTATCACCAAGCCAGGACGCGCAGTGCGATACCGAGCGGGAATCAGTCAGTTGGTCAGTGAGTCAATCGTAACGTCATCGAGGAGAGAACCCAGTAATAGTCCGCCATGGAGAACCATAATCGATACCGCAGCAGGAAGACAGCTGAGTCCACCACACCAATAAGAATGAGTCGTCGCGCCCATTCTGCTCACTCACCAGACAACAGCCTACCAGAGCACCAAATATAGATAAGTACGAACAACGTCACTCAGGAGCATGTCCCAAGGCCTAGAGTCCTCTAAGACGTCAGAAACGTTAGCCAGAGCACTTAAATCAGCCATTAAGGCCCCCAACTCGCAGGGTACCATCTCGCATGGTCAGTACTATATGTGAATTTCCGGGAAAGTAAGTAAATTTCTGGAAAAGTATAAGCGTATTCCCGGAAAGTGGCAGTTTTCGGGAAAGGGTGTGTGAATTTCTGTTTTAATATGACCTAGTACATTTGAAACACCGAGTGACTACACTAGTGTACACCCTCAACCTTCAAGGTACCTTATAGTCTGTGCCTGGTAAAAATAACTCAGACCCTATGACCCTCCCTGTAAATCCTATCATAAGTAGGCGAATAGCGTCAATACATCAGTACATAAAGTGTCTTCAATTTGATCAATGGTGTGGTATATATACAAAAGGAACCATACATATTTATATGGCCGCCAATTTGAAAACAAGTTCATCCAGCTTTAATTACTTAATTGTACCTTCCCTGTCATAATATTACTTACAGGTCAAACTGGGTGATAATTGCTTTAATAATTTACGAGATATAATGTAAAATCTTAAATTTTTCTTTTGGTTCTCTCCTCTAGAACGGTGCACTAATAATAATATCAGTTAAAAAATTTAATGTAGACACCATATCCTGCCAGCATATAAAATTTTATTTNACGGTGCACTAATAATAATATCAGTTAAAAAATTTAATGTAGACACCATATCCTGCCAGCATATAAAATTTTATTTTAATAGATTGATTGGTTCCCTAGACATGACAGATTACCCAAAGTATCAAAATGACCGCCATTTTAAATGTAAATGCCCAGCCTGGTCGAAAGCTATAAAAGTCAGATGTCCTTGTTAAGTACTATATACACCGAGTATGGTGAATTTCGGTTGTAATTTTCAAATANTTAAGTACTATATACACCGAGTATGGTGAATTTCGGTTGTAATTTTCAAATATTGAAAGGACACACACAGACAGGAAAGTGATCTCATAAGGCTAAAATCTGTCAACACAGAGCCTCTTTTGCGCGTTATTTTAACATACTTTCCGAACGAAAGAAACGCTTATGAAATCATTTTATGTCTGTCTGTGTGTTATGTGTGTTGTGTGTGTGTGTGTCCCACCAATTTAGGGTTTATATCATATTTCGGTAAGCATTCATCCGATTTAAACCAAATTTTATACGTGAAAAAATTCCTCATCTAAGCATTGAATTAAGCGATAAACATCGCTGAAGTTCTCCATTTTCGAAGAAAAATCACGTTTTTACATTATATTTCGAAAACTATTCTACCAATTTTCACTTAATTTAGTACTTTAAGTTATACTATCATAGACCATGTAAACAGACATCATAACGATGTAATGGTTAGACTACTTACCTGCCACCAAGGTGAACCTGCTTCTATTCTCACCCCGATCGGATTTTCGCTCTTGGGTATCGTGCCGGAAGATGCCGTTCGTGGGCGGATTTTATCCCATTTCCCTTACCCATGCATTCTGGCGCTGCTTAATACTCACCTTAATTAATCCTTATCAGCTCTAAAGAGCTCGATGTTTAAAGCCACCCAAATCTCTCCACCCGACCATGTAAACATATGCAATTTAAATTAAAGAAGCTTTTTTTTTTTTCAAAATGGTGATAATAAAATATTGTAGGTTTAATTGGTATAGGTACCTACCCTATGTTCGACCAATTTTGTATGCTGAAAGTAGCTTTTACAAGCATCATAAATGCCAACACAGAATCACCTTTGTCAGTCAATTTTAGCCTACTTTACAAAGGAAAGAAAGACTTATGAGATCACTTTCCTGTCTATGTGACTGTGTTTGTATGTAAGGGTATGTGTGTCTGCGTGTGTGTATTGTGCGTGAGTGTTCCCAACACCCTTAAATTTTTGAACGCTTGAACCGAATTTCACCAAACTCGGTATACGTATAGTAGTACTAAGAAAGGATACCTCACTTTAATAGTTTTCAACGACACCAGAAATTTAATTTCAAAATGGCAGCTATTTTAAAGTTAAGATGATGTGCTATATCACGGAAACCATTCAACCGATATTAACCAAATTTTGAATGCATACAACGCAAGATTTAAGCACTCCTTTTAGAGGGCAATATTGTTGTTGCTCCGCTATCTTGGAAGATAGTACCACACGAAAAAATTTAGATTTTACATTATAACTTGAAAACTACTTAACCTATTTTCGTCAAATGTAACTCGTATGCAATACTATTATTGGCCAGTTTAATGTAAGCAAATGAACTATGTTATGCACTTATCTTCAAAATGGCAGCCATAAAAATAATTTTGTTTTATTTGGTAGTACTATCATACTATTTAAGCAATTTTAACCATTTTTTGTACGATAGCAGTATCTGTAACAAGTACCACCTAAGCCAAACAGCAACGTCTTTTGTCCGCCATTTTGGTAGATAGCGCTACATTAATAAATAAATATTTTATGATGAATATCTAAAACTACCAAACCAATGTTCTTCAAATTTGACAAGTAAATATTACTACGATAGGCCAGGCAAAAATAAGTAATAAATTTTTATTAGACACTTATTTTCAAAATTGCCACTATACAATAATTTTAGGTTTATTTGGTATAACTACCATTACATTTAACAAATTTCATCCAAATTTTGTACTTTGACTGTATCTATTACAATCGTCAAAAAAGCAAAAATCAGCCCTTTTTTCTTCTATTTTTTCAGATGGTGCTACATGAAATAATGAAGCTTTAGTGTAATTTCTCAGGAAACAATTGACACATTCCTATAAAGTTTTGGCAGTCAAGTAGAACTGCCGCAGTTGATATGTACAAACATGCTTTAAGTATTGTAGGCACTTATT
This sequence comes from Clitarchus hookeri, assembly GCA_002778355.1. Taxonomy (NCBI): domain Eukaryota; kingdom Metazoa; phylum Arthropoda; class Insecta; order Phasmatodea; family Phasmatidae; genus Clitarchus; species Clitarchus hookeri. The sequence continues at coordinate 496,277 of NQII01001762.1, read as the reverse complement.
TTCTAAACGGCTGCCATTTATACATTTGAACTTAGTATGTCATATCGTCGAAACTATCCAATCAATTCCATCTTTACTTTGTACGCTGGCAGTATAAAGTGAAAAAAATTAATTTGTCTTTACAAAGTTTCTTTTGTAAACCGTTTTATAAGACAGCTTTACAAGGAAAAGACTAAAATTTTGTTACTCATATCAGCTTACAAATTTGACAAACAGCAGGCTATGTAAATAGTTATGTATTTAAAGGGTCAGCCTTATTTTCAAAATTCTGGAAACATAAACATTTAAGCTGAATATGCTAACTCATCGAAACTACGAAAAAAATATTAGCTTGACTTTGCATTCTGACAGTATCTATCACAACCACCAGAAGTTTCACTGTAAAGGCTAATTTCTTAGCCATTTTGATGATAGTATCATAGGGAAAATAAAATTTTTTATGGAGTATCTTGGGAAACAATTTGCCGAATTCAAAAAATGTGGTAAAAAATTGCACAATTGTAGGTTAAATTAATTTATACGTTTCAAGTGGGACAGGCATTTATTTTCCGAACGGCGGCTATATGAAAATTTTAACTTAATTTGCTTTTGATAAGAAACTACGTAAATAATAATAATTTCTCCTTTATACCAGTAGTTTATATGCAAAAATCAAATTATCACAAATAAACTTTTCCTCCGCCATTTTGGAATATAGCACTACTGGCAATATTAAGTTTTTACGTCCTATCTCGGGAAACAATTTATAATTCCCACCAAATTTATCCAACAAGGTGTACTTTTCTTTTACATGTAAATATATATTACTTAAGGGTTTTGTCACATATTTGCATAATAACAGCTATGAAAATATTTTTACTTAATGTGCCATATGTTTCGTGAATTTAAATGCTGGTAATATCTGTGGCAATAATCGAATGTGCTAATACATTTGCTTTTTTAGAACAGCNCGCTGAAGTTCTCCATTTTCGAAGAAAAATCACGTTTTTACATTATATTTCGAAAACTATTCTACCAATTTTCACTTAATTTAGTACTTTAAGTTATACTATCATAGACCATGTAAACAGACATCATAACGATGTAATGGTTAGACTACTTACCTGCCACCAAGGTGAACCTGCTTCTATTCTCACCCCGATCGGATTTTCGCTCTTGGGTATCGTGCCGGAAGATGCCGTTCGTGGGCGGATTTTATCCCATTTCCCTTACCCATGCATTCTGGCGCTGCTTAATACTCACCTTAATTAATCCTTATCAGCTCTAAAGAGCTCGATGTTTAAAGCCACCCAAATCTCTCCACCCGACCATGTAAACATATGCAATTTAAATTAAAGAAGCTGCTTTTTTTTTTTTCAAAATGGTGATAATAAAATATTGTAGGTTTAATTGGTATAGGTACCTACCCTATGTTCGACCAATTTTGTATGCTGAAAGTAGCTTTTACAAGCATCATAAATGCCAACACAGAATCACCTTTGTCAGTCAATTTTAGCCTACTTTACAAAGGAAAGAAAGACTTATGAGATCACTTTCCTGTCTATGTGACTGTGGTTTGTGTGTAAGGGTATGTGTGTCTGCGTGTGTGTATTGTGCGTGAGTGTTACCAACACACTTAAATTTTTGGACACTTTAACCGAATTTCACCAAACTCGGTATACGTATAGTAGTACTAAGAAAGGATACCTCACTTTAATAGTTTTCAACGACACCAGGAACTTAATTTCAAAATGGCAGCTATTTTAAAGTTAAGATGATGTGCTATATCACGGAAACCATTCAACCGATATTAACCAAATTTTGTATGCATACAACGCAAGATTTAAGCACTCATTTTAGAGGTCAATATTGTTGTTGCTCCGCTATCTTGGAAGATAGTACCACACGAAAAAATATAGATTTTACATTATAACTTGAAAACTACTTAACCTATTTTCGTCAAATGTAACTCGTATGCAATACTATTATTGGCCAGTTTAATGTAAGCAAATTAACTAAGTTATGCACTTATCTTCAAAATGGCAACCATAAAAATAATTTTGTTTTATTTGGTAGTACTATTATACTATTTAAGCAATTTTAACCAATTTTTGTACGATAGCAGTATCTGTAACAAGTACCACCTAAGCCAAACAGCAACGTCTTTTGTCCGCCATTTTGGTAGATAGCGCTACATTAATAAATAAATATTTTATGATGAATATCTAAAACTACCAAACCAATGTTCTTCAAATTTGACAAGTAAATATTACTACGATAGGCCAGGCAAAAATAAGTAATAAATTTTTATTAGACACTTATTTTCAAAATTGCCACTATACAATAATTTTAGGTTTATTTGGTATAACTACCATTACATTTAACAAATTTCATCCAAATTTTGTACTTTGACTGTATCTATTACAATCGTCAAAAAAGCAAAAATCAGCCCTTTTTTCTTCTATTTTTTCAGATGGTGCTACATGAAATAATGAAGCTTTAGTGTAATTTCTCAGGAAACAATTGACACATTCCTATAAAGTTTTGGCAGTCAAGTAGAACTGCCGCAGTTTATATGTACAAACATGCTTTAAGTATTGTAGGCACTTATTTTCTAAACGGCTGCCATTTATACATTTGAACTTAGTATGTCATATCGTCGAAACTATCCAATCAATTCCATCTTTACTTTGTACGCTGGCAGTATAAAGTGAAAAAAATTAATTTGTCTTTACAAAGTTTCTTTTGTAAACCGTTTTATAAGACAGCTTTACAAGGAAAAGACTAAAATTTTGTTACTCATATCAGCTTACAAATTTGACAAACAGCAGGCTATGTAAATAGTTATGTATTTAAAGGGTCAGCCTTATTTTAAAAATTCTGGAAACATAAACATTTAAGCTGAATATGCTAACTCATCGAAACTACGAAAAAAATATTAGCTTGACTTAAATTCTGACAGTATCTATCACAACCACCAGAAGTTTCACTGTAAAGGCTAATTTCTTAGCCATTTTGATGATAGTATCATATGGAAAATAAAATTTTTTATGGAGTATCTTGGGAAAAAATTTGCCGAATTCAAAAAATGTGGTAAAAATTGCACAATTGTAGGTTAAATTAATTTATACGTTTCAAGTGGGACAGGCATTTATTTTCCGAACGGCGGCTATATGAAAATTTTAACTTAATTTGCTTTTTATAAGAAACTACGTACATAATAATAATTTCTCCTTTATACCAGTAGTTTATATGCAAAAATCAAATTATCACAAATAAACTTTTCCTCCGCCATTTTGGAATATAGCACTACTGGCAATATTAAGTTTTTACGTCCTATCTCGGGAAACAATTTATAATTCCCACCAAATTTATCCAACAAGGTGTACTTTTCTTTTACATGTAAATATATATTACTTAAGGGTTTTGTCACATATTTGCATAATAACAGCTATGAAAATATTTTTACTTAATGTGCCATATGTTTCGTGAATTTAAATGCTGGTAATATCTGTGGCAATAATCGAATGTGCTAATACATTTACTTCTTGTACGTCATTTATGTAGATCGCCACAAAAAAAAATTTAGTTATCATCTCATGTTTCGAGTACTAAGCAAACGATTCCCTCTAAATTTTACATGTAAGTAAGTGTTACGGTAGGGCATGTAAACTTACATGTTTTAGTGGGGCAGGACTTTTTTTAATGGCGTTTATGTAAGTTATTGATAATAGCAAGTTATATCTATTAAAAAATTTAACATTATTGAGCAATTTTTTTACGCCGACGGTATTCATTAAAGCATCAGTTATGCGTACAGAGATAATCTTTTTCGGTTTTATTTTGAATGATAGTGCCATGTGAGGAAATGAAACATTTCTGCTTTATTTCCGAAAGCAATCAAACAGTTTCCACTAGATTTCGCACGTCGGTACTGCTACAGACTATGTAAACTTTTATAATTTAACTTCAAAAAATATTTATTTTCTTAATGGCGGTGATATAAAATATTTATATAAGTTTGTCATATTTATTGAACAGTTTAACCACATTCAAAAAAATTTTGCATGCTGACCATATCTATTAGAATCATCACATATAGAGTATCCTTTCTTTGCCTTTTTTAGACGATAGTGCCAAATGGATAAATAACATTTTTGTAGCCTTTTTAGGGAACCAATTAACCTATTTCCACCAAATTATTCACATCAGAAGCGCTAGGGTAAGCTATGCAGATATGACTTATTTAAGTTTATCAGACACATACTTTCAAAATGATGGTTTTTCAAATTTTTTAGGATAATAAACACTATCTACCAAAAGATTAGACTTATTACAGCCGAAGTTATGCTCCATTTCCTACTTATGTAATTCAGTTGATTGCACGCTTGTTTATACTATGAGGTTTTCTTTGTTATAGCCCCTGTTAAGGAACTTGTGTGTTTATAATTGTCTCACCATTTTGCATATGTTTCTATTTCCATCTCTAATGATATTGTAACATGCTAGCTCCTCTGCATCACTTCCCTTGCCCCGCCCTACTCGAATTGACGAAACAGTGTGATAAGGACAGAGTGGTGATTCGAGGAGAGAGCGGAGATTTACAAAAGGTTTGCTTCCGTGCGTGCCAGATAAGCCTATCGGGAATAGTGCACTCCTTTCTTCGAGCGGGTCCAATTTCTGGGGTTATAGTTGCAGGAATGTTCTGGTCACTGCCCTAGCCTCTCTCAGCATGACTCGGGGTGGAAGGAACGTTCCAGATCAGGCCATAGAAACAATTTAAGCCGCAACGGGCCTCAGATTCAGTCTGTTTGAGTCTGGAATATTGTACGGCCTTAAGCGCCAGGTGTGCGAAGACAGCTAAGCGACGACCAGCTGGCAGAGCGACGTGTGGTGACGACAGTTACTAGCGAGAGAGAATTCTCCGGACTGCGAACATCGGTACAGTGGAGTGCAAGAATGACGTGCGGGGCTATTGAACTTGATGCCTGAGTGTTAGACACTTGGAGTGATGGCAACAGACAGATTGAATATGTGTAAATAATGAGTTTTAATTAAGCGACTGTAACCAATATAAAGATATTGGTAAGGACTTAAATTAGATCTGAGATAGAGAATAGAGATTGCACCGATTGAGAATAACAATAGTAATAATGGTAGTAGGTAGTTTAATGTGGTGAATAAGAGCTATAAGTATAACTTTAAGATCAAATCTAGTTTTTTTAAGTAATTTTTATATTATATGTTTTATATGCTTATTAAATATTTTATTATCTTATTATATATAAAACATTTTATTTTCTTATTTTGTTATATATTATTTACCTCCATCCCTAGCAAACTCGGATGTGCCTCTGGCGTCTTGTAACAAGATTGGTATCAACAAACCATCCAAGCTTTTAAGATCTTCATCAATAACTATTTGCCAAAATGTATTTATTACTAAAGTATTGTTTTTAATAAAATAATAAATTATTCTGGTTTTGTACTCAATAAGTGTGCTGAATTTTAATAATTAACGTTATATCAGCTCCACAAATACCAAACTAATAAAATTATATGTTTTAATTGTCAGAAATTTTCGTTAGTTATAAAAAACAAAAGTTTCGTTTGAAAATCATTTCATAATGCAGTGCAATACAATATTTCGCAAATAAATCAGTACATACGGATTACTATTGTGCATGAAATTCTGTACACGTGTTTGAGCGCATTTGGATCTAATATATTCAATGATAAAAATAAGTTGGGCAGATGCTGTCACAAAAAATTAAAAATTTGTGAACATATTCGAATTGACGAAGAATGATTTAGATAGTAATTGCTGATGTGAAATTCAAAGCTTGTTTAAAGTTCCCTGAATAATCCTGGATAAAACCATTGGAAATTGTTCTTTCCTGCAGCTCCGCGTATTTGAACGCAAACGTCTACATTTGCTGTATGTTTTTACATCGTATCAAAGTGTACTTTTTAAGTTGATGACCATTTTAATTCGTTCCACTGTGTTTACGAAACAATTAAGCTTTCTTACTTTCTTAAGCACACTAACCAATAAAAATAATAAACAAGCTTTGTTAGAACACAAAATTAATTTGAGCGGTTCATCCTTAAACCCATAAATACTCGTAGGAGACTCATGAAAGCACCCAAACACGATTTTCCATTTTCGAGATTTAAGGACTTACAGACTTGTTTCAAACAAGTCTGTAAGTCCTTAAATCTCGACATTTTCCCAAAAAAAGAAGCTAGNTTAATTTGAGCGGTTCATCCTTAAACCCATAAATACTCGTAGGAGACTCATGAAAGCACCCAAACACGATTTTCCATGTACTTGAAAAAAGTCTGTAAGTCCTAAAATCTCGACATTTTCCTAAAAAAAAGAAGCTATTTTTTATAAGTGTTACGAATAGTGGACACCGGAATTATTCAAAAAGGCTTTTCAATTTACTGCTGTAATTCTGACCTTTTTGGCCATATTGTTCCTTTCGTTATTATCTCTGGGTTAATGAGCTTTGATTAGCGATCCAAACAATTTGGGTTGTGATCAAAAAATTCCCAAATAAAGCAAAACGAATGCAAAAATTACAATTCTGTTGAGTTTTCCACNGGGTTGTGATCAAAAAATTCCCAAATAAAGCAAAACGAATGCAAAAATTACAATTCTGTTGATTTTTCCATACATATATCTTGGACAAATAACAGTCTTTCTTTTGTTTTCATAAAATCTTCTACCAATAAAAGTAATACAATATCATAACTAATATTATAAATGCGAAAATGTGTTTGTTTGTCCTTGATTTTTGTACAGAGATAGTTGTAAGGCCGGGAAGTGACATAGGCTACTTCTTATAACAAAAAAATATATCATTCCCTCAGGAAATAATTTTTAGTAAAAATAGCGCTCGGGGTACAATACTGCGTCAATGTCAGTTGTAAGTATGGGACGACGTCGCAACGGAGCAACGGATCGACGTGATTTTTTGCACAGAGAGAGTTGGAGAGCTGGGAAGTGACATAGGGTACTTTTTATCTCGAGAAAATATCTCATTCCCTGGGGGAAATTCTTATTGGAAAATGAAAAATTACACAAACGGAATAACAACGCAACGTCGCAACAGATCAACGTAATTTCTTGCACAGAATTAGTCGAAGGGCTGAAAGGTGATAATTCTGCTTTTTATCGCGAGTAAATATCTCAAAAAAATAAACAAACTATAGTAGTGAATCAAGTCGAAAAAAAGTTTGCCGCCAGCGCGCTCTCTCGCAACACGCTGTCTAAACCGTTAAAGATTGAACAATATCATGTAGTAAAGAATTGTGTCGAATAAAAATGTCTAAAAAATCTCCGAACAGAGAAATACTATTAATGGTTTTCACCATTTAATTAACCGAGAAGTTTAGTTGTATAATACGTATAGAGTACAGAAGATTAAGACTAAGTAAAATTCAACATTATATTTAAAAAAAACCTTAACAATAACTTTGTAGTCCACGCGAGCGGAGCCGCGGGTACAACAAGTAATCATACAAAAGAAACTCGAACATATTTATACAATCGTGTAAAAGTTTCTCGTAATATCCTTCGAGTTTATAATAAAGTTTAGGGACACATCTCGCGCAATATTGTGAAGTCAGTGTAGAAGGAAGTTGTTCTAGGCACGTGCTCAGAGTACTCATTTTCACTTTATGTACCACACTCGCTACACTGCCTCCGCTTGGATCCTCTTCCCAGAGGCCCGTACTTAAGTGGCGTGAGAGGATGAAGTCCTCTACAGCACTTTTCCAGAGGAAATACTCACGTGGTCGAATTCGATATCTAGGAAGAGAGAGTCTTATCACATACAAATGAGTTAATATTGAAGTAAATTATATGTATTTAAATTGAACTGTTTCATATACTGGCGTAAATAACACGAATTACTAGAAAGTAAACACTTGGTTTGTAATTCTAAGTTAAAAACTCTATGGCTTTTGCTGTAAATAAAAATGTTGAGCTCTATGTTAGTTGTCTTTGGTTGCGACTAAGTCTATGGTTTTGTTTGGTGGTGTTTGCATTGAAACTATGTTATAGGAAGTGTGGAAAAATTCTTAAAGTGCCTACCTACATCCTAGGTAATTTTTCGCAAATTTATTACACTATTGAATAATGGTAGTTAGGTGCGCGTACAGGTTAGATGGGGAAAGATGACAATTGATGACTTCACGGTCGATTCACTGCTCTGGGATACTCACGACACTAGTACACTTCACACTGCGGAGGACGCTATTTTCGGTCGAAAAAAACATGCCACACTCTACTGTACATGGCTGTAATAATGTAAACACTAGGAATGTCAAGCTCTACACATTCCCCAAAGGCCATAATTTTCGGAGGCGGCGGGTAAGTGCTTGTAAGAGATACGAGTTGGGAATTTTAGATCAGCTCTTCACATCGTGGTATTGAGCGCCGGTGAGGGTGAAGAGGATGGAGTAGCTGCGAGATTCTAGGACAGGTGAAACGGGATTGCCTCGATAAAACCCACCGGCCGACGACAACGTCTACCATGTTTCCCATATACGAAAATCCCCTTGGCCCCTTCCGGGTAATCGAACCTGGTTTGTCTTGGAGGGATTGTAAGAGAGGAGACGGGCGTATAAAAGTTGGAGTGTGGTTTAAAACGTTTGTTATACTGCGCACAATCCTCAGCAGCTCTCAAAGTTTCGCAGTTTAAGATATGGAATATCCGATTTAACTTATTTCTAATAAACGAAAGTAGACGACACTGCAAATAGGTATAAATTATATCATGTCAGTATGTTTCATAAACTTACGTCGAATAACGGTTTTGAAAGTAACGAATAATATATAACAAGTTTTCCGAAATTACATTTTCATTCCAGATAATCTTTCTTGGTGTAAAATATTGCGTTCACGCAATTGTTTTAACAATACCGTGCATTAAATTGGGGCTATACTGATTATTATTATATTTTTATAGTTTATATTTTCCGAACATCGCTGCATATTCTCACAACACGGAACCCGATAGTAATTTTCATATGCTTAATGAGATCTTTATTACACATTCATTAACTACCTAACATATATTTTAATTGTTTTGCAACATCTGAACACTATTTTAACGCAATGTACAAAGTTTTCAAGCATTAACGACTATGAAAAAGATTTACAATAATTAGCCTTATATAATTAATAGAATAAATCGCAAAAAAACTATAAACTTTTCCAGTGGAATAAATCAGGTTCTTTATTTAAACAAGGACTTAAAATTTTTTATGAAAATTTTGCATGAATACAGAGTGAGAGGTCTAGATGTTTAAATTGAGGAATAAATTTAAAACACTTTGACACAAAATATAAAGTGTAATATTCTCATGTAAATATACTGTACTTTTGATCGTAAATAAGATGTCATGTTTAAAACATTTTTTTTTGTTCTCATGTTAATACTTACAAAAAAGTGGAAGTATGTTTAAATGCACTAACTTTTGTAGTGTAATTTAATTAAAAGCAACCTGCTGTTAATATATTGTTCACTTATATATTCTAATTAATCTGTAAACTGAAGTATTTCTTTCCGCGAGTTATGTTCTGTTTCACCTATTCATTCTACCCTATATGTTTCACTGAAAACTCCTTTGATTTATGAGTGCCGATTTTCTTCAACAATATAAATAACTCGTTAAAAAAGAGTGTCATAAAATATTTGTTACAGTTAGTATTCCAAGTCGTATGGTAATGTTCATCATAACTATGTTAAGCATGCACATGCAACTGAAAGAGCAAACGTACGCGTCTCAGTCGCTTTCAGTACAGGTTCTCTGGCTGTGCGGCCGGCCGGCGGCTCGACGATGACGTCATGCACGAGGCAGGCGAAAACGCGTCACCCATTGGAGCCTACCTACAAATCGTAGTGCCTTGAGTAACTGTATATGCCTTTATGGTTTTCTCGGGGTACCACCCGTAAATGATTTGGATTTCTTACTTTCCCGAGCTAAACCCACCCACTGCAGCAGGTGGCGCAGTGTTACAAAGCATTAACGAAGTAGTACTGTTTATGCTTGGCGCAGGACTGTGTGGCTCTGCTGAACGGGCCCTGTGTCCGGGTTATTAATTGGTGCTGAGTGCTACCCCCCCCCCCAACCACAACGTTGGCCGGGTGGTTGCAACGACGGCGGGCAGATTGTCGACCTAGCGCAAGCTATTTTATAGCTATAAGTCTCCCCGAACGGCTAAGAGGGTAGTACTTGAACAAGTAGAAGACAGCACCTGGGTGGGGCTGGGGTATAAATCCACTTGCCCCAGCCTTGAGGCTGAGTCTCTCGAGGTTGGAGCCCTCAAAACAGTAAAATGACATGGTACACGTTGTTCCAGAAGCAACCTAGTTAAGTATACCAAGGAGAGGCTAATGAACGAAAATTGTTCATTAAAACGTGCACACAAGGACAACCAATTGAAAAGGAACGGGCCGAATATAGCACAGTATGGGATCAGATACTCCCTCCTACCCAGGAGGAGCAAAATTGGCTGCGTAAAATTCTCCCCTACGTCTGGGGGCAGGAAGTGCAGGCCCATGACCCTTGTGGTCATTGAGGCCTTACAGGGAACCAAGGAGAAAGGCGTGGGCAACACCGAGACTCCAAAGGATACAGTAATGGGCAGTGAATCTGAGACTACTCAGAAAGACATTGGCGGTCTTGATCAAGCGTATGAACAGATAGAAGAGGAGACTGCTGAAACTCTCGAGGAAATTACTTCTTACGTCACTGACGATAAGAAGGATGTAAGTAAAGAGGCCTCAAACTTCCTTCTTCCCCGAGTGTTGAGGATGAAGGCTCTCTTAGACATGCAGCTGTTGCGTAACGCTACTCTGCATGCGGAAAATAATGGACTTGTAGACAGGGTCACCCTGCTTGAGCGAATTGCTTAACAGGCTGATATTCCTGTAATTGGAACTACCAAGGCTAAAGCAACTCTCCGTTTCTCTGAAATAGTCAGAGAGCAGAGAGAAGGTTAGGGTAAGCCTCAAAAAGTAAAATCTGGTGAATGGCAAGTCGTTCAGGGCAGGCCCCTGACTGCATATAAAACCGTACTTATATAACCCAAGGAAGGTGAAGGGAAGCCGGAGGAAGTCAAACACAAGTTAAAGGCTATGGATCCTGTTAAGTAACACCTCTGTGTGAAAAATCTGAGAAAAGTGGGGAGGGGCGGCGTTCTCCTGGAGGCGGAGAATGATGAGACTTTGTTAAATCTTAAAAATGCTCAGCGAATGAAGGAACTCGGTCTCCGAGTTGAGGACCCTAAGAGGCGCGGACCAAAGGTCATCCTGTATTATGTTCCCAGAGAATACGATGATAATGAACTTTTGGCCACTATTTGAGACCAAAATTTTTTAGATCAACAGATTTGGAAAGACGAATTTGTCAAGAACGCCTCAATAATGTTTAAAACTGGTCATAGGAGCATAAAAGAAATTGTGAACATTGTCTTGGAGACCACCCCGGCTCTAAGGAGAATGCTCGTTCAAACCGAACATCTTTACATTTGATTTCAATGGTTCAGAGTGAAGGATTACTTGGTACCGGTCTGCTGCTTCAAATGTCAAGGCTATGGGCACGTGAAAGGGAGATTCAAATCTCCCCTAGTGTGTTCATTATGTACAGAGACAGAACATACGTACTCTGAATGTACAAAGAAAGAGGAGGAGCTTAAGTGCTTCAATTGCATAAGAGGAAAGAAAAAGGACATTGTTCATCGAGTGGGATCGGCAGAATGTCCAATACATCAGATACAACTGGCGTTGGAGCTCGATAGGACCCAGTATGTCTAGGGGCCGCGTGTCGCTAAGCATTGGGCAGATAAACCTTCAGAGGACTGCAATTCCTACCACGGAACTGCATAAGGTTGGAATGGAGAACCACATGGTACTGATGCAGGAGCCCTACATGCATCAGGGAAAAGTGCCGACACTCCATGGGCGTTTCGTCATGTTTGGAGACAATACAAAGGCAGGGATATGGATCAGGAATCCCGAGATCTGCTACATACCACTAAACTCTCTCTCTCTCTCTCTCACTAACTCGCACCATGCATGTTTAAAGCTTGAGATTGGGGGAGTTAGTATGGCAATAGTCTCGTCATACTTTCAACCCCAGGACACCCTAGAACGGCATCTCTCGCAGTGGAACTTGATTCATTAGACAGTGACTGAGAAATCTGTAATTATTGGTGTCGACTTGTATGTAAAATCGGAAGTATGGAGTTCCCCAGTGACGGACGAACGTGGGGAGGAGGTTAACAAGTACCTCGTGGAGAACAACCTGCAGTTGTCTAACATACATGGAAACCAGCCAACCTTCTGGTCGTCAGCCCATGATAGTGAAACCTATTTAGATGCTACTATTGCGATGGCACGGGCCCTTGGGCATATCGGGGACTTCTGAGTGTCTGACAAATTGGATTCCGATCACAATCTGATCACATTCACTGTTCGGTTGGATGTGGCAAAAGGGGATATATATACGAGGCCAAGATATATTACAGCGAGAGCCAACAGGCCCCTCTTCGACAGGGTACTGCAGAGATGTATGGGTAAATATCGCAAAGATATCGGAATATCTGTGGATGCTAAGGCTGAAACTCTTGTTGGGGCGATTATGGGCGCTGGTCGGGAACCGATTCCCAAGGTTGCTCGTAAAACGCCCCATAATCCCTGGTGGGATGATATGTTAGGATCTTTACGTAGAAACGTTAAGAAATCCAGAAAATGTTTCAAGAAAACCTACGAGCCTGAATCCAGAATACGATTATTTCAGCAGTACAATGTCCTGAGGGGCGAGTACTGGCGCAAACTGCAGAAGAAACGTCAACTTGCTTGGCGAGAACGCGTCACAAAGAAGAGCAATGAAAACCCTTGGGGCCTCGTATATCGGATGGTGGCCGGTAAAATTAAGAACTTTGAGGAGCTCCCAGCTCTCGAGAAAAATGGGCAGTTAATGCAGTCCACCGAAGATAACGCGAAACATCTATCGGAGGTGTTGCTTCCGGATGATGACATGATGGAGGAGACTGAGTACCATGGAGATCTAAGGGAAATGGTTACGGTATCTATTGGGACTAAGGAAAGAGCTGAATTTTCCATGGCTGAGTTGGATCATGTTGTCCGCGGGATTAAGCTGGAGAAGGCGCCCGGTCTTGATGGATTTACCGGTGAACTGCTCCTCCGAGCTTATCCTAGGGTGAGGAACGACATGCTGTCGCTTTTTAACCTGTGTTTGAAAATGGGTAGCGTCCCCAGAACCTAGAAGAAAGGATTACTAAAAATTATTTTCAAAGTTGGGGGAAAGCACCCTGCTCTGGCAAAGCCATATAGGCCCATTACACTTCTGAGTGCAATGGGAGAAACTCTTGAGCGTCTTGTGAACAGAAGACTGAAGGAGTACTTGGACTTCGTCCAGGGCATCCATGCTCGGCAATATAACTTTATGTGGGGCAAGAGTACCGAAAAAGCTATAATTGATATGGTAGACCAGGTTAAGGATTATGAACATGATTTCGTGCTAGCGATCTCCCTGGATATCTCGGGGGCGTTCGACAATGCTTGGTGGCCTCAAATCCTGTGGCAACTGCGACTCATGGAATGTCCGAGGAATCTATATGGATTGATCAGGTCCTTTCTTCGTGAGAGGACTTGTGAAATCCAGGTTGGCGAGCATAGAGAAGGAATAGAACTGTCAAAGGGCTGTCCTCAGGGCTCTGTATTGGGACCAATCCTCTGGAACATTAACTTCGAGGGACTGTTGAGACTTGATCTCCCCGCCAGCTGTGTGATTTACGGATATGCAGATGACGGGCTATTACTTATACCATCTTGGACGAGACATGAACTGGAAGAGAATATAGTTACGGTATTTGAAGCTATAAGAGTATGGGCTCACAACTTCAAATTGAAATTTTCAGGGGAGAAAATGTAAGCTATTCTTCTTAAAGGAACTCTCAAGAGAACTCCAGTTATCAGATTTGAAGGCCAAGTAGTTAAGCTAGTCCAACAAATGAAATATCTTGGAGTTATACTGCGATCCCGTCTCTCATTCCAGAGTTATGCNAAGTAGTTAAGCTAGTCCAACAAATGAAATATCTTGGAGTTATACTGCGATCCCGTCTCTCATTCCAGAGTTATGCCAGCTACGCGGTGAACAAGGCTTTAGTTCTGTTCATCAAATTGCGAGCTGCGGCTCCTGCCAACTGGGGGCTCTGCTACCGCACACTCAAGATAATGTATAAAGGAGTATTTCTGGCGAAAGTGACCTATGCATCTGGTGTATGGTTCGCTGAGGTCAGCAAGGTTTATGTGCGGCGCAAAGTCATCAGTACACAAAGAGCGGCACTTCTGGGCGTCACCAGAGTTTATCGTACGACATCAAACGATGCCCTGCAATTAATTGCAGGAGAGATCTCACGTGACCTTCTGATCAAACAAAAGGGTGAGATGAGTAGAATGAAATGGCGAGGCTCTCTCCCTCCCGAGGAAGCCAGAAATCTCAAGAAGAAGATCTTAAGTGAAAGGCAAGATCGGTGGGATGCATCGACAAAGGTCGCCTAACTTATGAGATTTTTCCAGATGTCCGGCTGAGGCTGCAGACTTGGTGGCTTGGTACAGGCCACTATAGTGCGCAGTTTTTGTCGGGCCATGGTAATTTTAAGGCTAAGTTATCGTCGATGGAACTGGTTGATGTCCCGGATTGTGTGGTGTGTGGTGTACCTGATACCTCCACACACCTGCTCTTTGATTGCCGAAAGATAGAGGACCTCCGGGCCTCTTTCGAGGGTAGCCATGGGCCTTGGCAGCTCAGAATTATGCTGAGGTCAAGTTCTCTGACACCAATTGTGTTGGAGTTCTTGAGTGCAGCTGGAAAATGAAAATTTTGATGTGTGGTGGCAGAGTACCAGTTTGAGTCACTCAATGATAACTGATGATCTGGAAAACTCGGTTGACAATGAAGTTCAAGATGGCTGAGCACCTCTTCCCCACGGTTCTACCGGAGGAGAGGTCGTCAGACTTTGATGAAATATCACTGTAAATGACAACCCCGGGTGTAACAGTGGAACCGATTGTGATGCAGGCACAATTACCTAAAATTTCAGGTTTTATCCTGCAGTTGATAGATCTTGATGAAGACCAGCCTGAACTGGAGGAGAAGGGAGTGAAGCCGAGTGATGTGGGGCCATGTTCATGGAACCCGGTCCTCTATGTTCGGGAGGGTTTTTCAATGCTTGGGAGGAAAAATAGCAAGCTCATATGTGACCATAGGAGGAGGACCGTTCATGCACTAAAGAAAGAGCGAGTACCAGAGGAGCCTTGTCCATCTAAGGAGTTTCAAACAGAATAGGACATGTTTGGAAAAGAGAAAGAACGCGAGGTTTCTCTTCTGAAGGCGTTTGTTCGACAAAGCGAGTCTGTGCCTCAATCCGACAAGATTGCCACAATAGAGTGTCCTTCAAATCGCTGTACAATAGATGCTTCGGTGCAAATATGGCCAGTTGGTGCAAATCCTAAGGAACCATGGGAGATATATGGAGAAGTTATCCGTGACTCCCAGCTCTCCCGACTAGAGTTCCCGACCATCTTGATGGTGGCNCATGGGAGATATATGGAGAAGTTATCCGTGACTCCCAGCTCTCCCGACTAGAGTTCCCGACCATCTTGATGGTGGCAGTGGCTCTCTTCGTTAGATCTATGGAAGGTGGAGAAAAGATCTTATTCCCCAAGATGGAATATGTGGATAGGCTTACCCTCACGCAGGTAGGCCTTCCCACTGATGTTGAAGCTTTACATAGCCTCTTCAAAGAATGCTATTGGATAATGGTAGAACTANCATGGGAGATATATGGAGAAGTTATCCGTGACTCCCAGCTCTCCCGACTAGAGTTCCCGACCATCTTGATGGTGGCTGTGGCTCTCTTCGTTAGATCTATGGAAGGTGGAGAAAAGATCTTATTCCCCAAGATGGAATATGTGGATAGGCTTACCCTCACCCAGGTAGGCCTTCCCACTGATGTTGAAGCTTTACATAGCCTCTTCAAAGAATGCTATTGGATAATGGTAGAACTANCCAGGTAGGCCTTCCCACTGATGTTGAAGCTTTACATAGCCTCTTCAAAGAATGCTATTGGATAATGGTAGAACTATTTCAGCCAACCATGATCTATAAGGATGGTGTCCTTACCTACGGGACACATGCCTTTGACCACACAAAAACCTTTACGGGGTAAAGTGTGGTCAGGTATTAGTCATCCAGCTTCGGACGGTATACCTAAGATACCGGATACGACTAACCATATATTGATAATTTTCTTGAAACGAACTTATTTTGTTTCAGGAGGACTGATGACGACCCTGGTGATGAAGTTGGATTATGTAAAAAGGTAAAATGATGGGAATGGTCTCCCAAAGGAATGGTAAGACTACGGTCTAGAGAATGATGTGTGCGAGTGGATTTCGGCAGGATGGGTCTGTCCGGCCCAGGCAGCTTACCCAGTTAGGATGTCGTTCAGGCTCTCCCCTGCTGAATCCTTGAATGAGATCGAAACTATAGACTGCAGTGTGGTTCTGTAATGCTCCTTGTGCCCGGTGAGCGAGCAGGCGAAGACCAATTCTGGGTTACCGATTGTTCCCTAATATAGAGTCCTGAACACACTCGGGCGCACTGAGCCACGTTTGTTGTTAATGGGTTTTGCCACCATGTATAATGAAACGCGAAAGAAGGTTACGCGCTGTCGCGCCAAATGTAGATGTGAAAATTCATAGCTACTTTTTAGACTGCATGGTGGAGTCTAAAACACAAAGATTCCCGGTGGAACCTCGAGAATTGGAAAGTGCCGATTTAGCTGTTGCTTGTGGGAGTTCGAGTAAGATAAAAAGTCAGTGCCCAGAGGTTTGGGTGGATCTCAACGACGGGAAGTTGACAGACGATGAGGGTAAAGCGAGGTGAGTGTATGAAGCAGCGGCGGGGGATCCACGAGAAAACTCGCTTAAAAGTGGCATCATCCTACACCATTCCTAAGCGTGAATATCCGGGGACGGCCCCGTCGAAAATCGAACACGTTTGGCCTTGGCAGGTAGCAGGGGGGGGGGACATTCTAGTCGATGCACCAACCGCGGCCTCATCTGATGTCGGTTACTGCGTAGCAGTCATACGCACTCTACCCCTTTATCCCTCTACAGTTTCAGAGGATCCGCAGTGGCTGCACTGTCACCCGACGACGACGGGGAAAACGCCGACTGTCGCTCTACTCTATCGTCTGTCCCTGGAGGCTCGTTGGCTCTCTTCTTAAAGGAGTTGAAATATTTGGACGTCTCTTAACATAGAAGTCTTGAGTGTCGATGAGGGTTAAAAGAGGATAAGATGGAGCAGCATTAGAATGTAAGGGTGAGGAAAATGAGAGATACACGAGAAAACCCGCTGACCGGCAGGATCCTCCAGCACGATTCCCAAGAGCAAAAATCCGGGAGAGACCCCACCGGGAATCGAACCTTATTGTTTGTCTAAGTGAGATGCGAGTAGTCTCATCACTGCACCACCGCGGCCCCTCTCCTCTTAGTGATCGATCTCAACAACCATGTTAAATATACCACTTTTGTACTAACCTTAACGTTCTTTCCTATAAAATAACTAAATATTTATTATCGTAATGCGTGTATATTTCACAAATGCCTTCAAATTTGGCAGTTAAGTTTTATCCAGACGTTATGTACAAATTGTGAAACGGCAATAATTTACTGGTAATTTTAAAATAATGCTACACTGATTACGTCAAAATTACTTGACAAAAGTTCAGAATTCATATTTGTTCAAGAGAGTATCGTAAATTGCTAGAGACGTATTGATCTAGTTTTGATATAAGTGTCCCTAAATAACTGAAATAAAATAGAAACTATAAATCAGTAATTCACTATGGCGTATCAAGCCGAGCCTTAAATCTGCTGTCGTCGGAAACGCCCCTGAGTGAGACCCTTAGATGTTATAAAAAAATCGAAATGTCTCTAGGTGCCGATCGCCCGGAAGACACGCATCGTGGGAAGAACGCCATGATATTGTCCAACAAATGTATCTAAGTCACTGGTGTTTATCTTTTTTAATGACGCCATAATCATGGGTTAGAGAAAACGTTGTCTTGGTGTAGTTCTGTCAGATGAATGGTTGTCGAGGAAACAGAAGATGTTTGTACGGGTGCCCGGCAGGTAACCAGCTTCACCTGACTCAACACGCGCTATGTGTATCTCTGAAGATATCGGGCCTCCTGAAGACGTCTTCCCAGCGCACTTAAACTCATGGTCTTTTAAAAAGCTAGCTGTTACAGTTGCAGACGACGCGAACTTAGTGATATAATACCACCCGTTGCTTTAATACCTTATTATTGGTACTAAAAAAACAGGAACTATATGTTAGGTGAAGGTAAATTATTTTAAAAGTTCTAGTAGTAATTTCAGTTGAGAAAATTTTTACTTCCCATCTTAAAAATTATACGAACAAATTTATTAAATGGAATTGCTCTAAATGTAATACATGGATATGAGTTTACAGATTATAGATTTGTTTTAAATCTGATAATTCGGTAAAAAATGGGCATGTCAATAATCACAGACTTTGTTTCGCAAGAGTATAATTCGAAACTTTTGTTGTTTTAATCGTTCATTGATAAAAGAGACTAGAGTTACATATTTAGTTATCTTAAAAAACTTCACTGGATATTTGTATTTTTCCCATCAGCTTTAATCCATATAAAATAGCATAATAAATATGTGTTGCATTTACTTAACTATTGTATTCTCAACATAATAATGTAACGCGTCTGAGAAATATGACTTTAGCATTGTCATTGTAGCATGGCACATCATTTGGTGGGGAACTTTTCCAGCTACGCATAAAGGTACGCAATGTGATATAGATTCTCTACGGGCTTAATTCCCATCAGATATAATATTCAATACGCCATCTCTGGCAGAATTTTTCAGTTATGATTTATGAAATCCTCTGACTTAATTCACATGTGAAACGTAAGCTGAAATCCCTTTCGATCCGCAGTTGTAGAGTCAGATTCGTATAAAACAGCCATCACGACTGCCGCGGACTGAATACATTTTTTTTCTGGTTTACAGCTTATAGGATGTGGGTGTTTGAAAGGTTGTTGACACGGGATTCAACCGTCGCCGAGGGAAACCACAGTGTTTAACGTCTTTTTATAGCCGTTTCCGCGGTTGTGGCAGAAAAGATAACGTAGTAGATATAAACGTTATTCACAAATCTCTTCGTAAAACATTTCGAATTATTGTAGAATTTCTGTTGCATCCATTAAGTAATACAATAAGTGCAGCGATTATTTATTTCACGTCTCGATGTACATGTTAAAAAAATAGTTGTTATTTTTTTAGCCACTGTATAATGTAAAGACTTTGTTATTTTAACACAACGATGGGCACTCGCATCTGATGCTGATTTGACGATGTCATGTCAGCAGACGTCAAAGCATGAACAGACATCCCTTTTGTGGAGGTAATTGACACGTTACTGCTCGTCGCAGGTAATTACGTAAAGTGTTGCCCCATGATACATGTGTAATTTACGAAGGACTGAAAATCACCGTTTCATTTTCCAAATTAATAACGCTAACTTCTGTTAGCAATTTCTAAAATCCAAAAATGTTTCGATAAATGGAGCAAAATAATTGCTTCAATAAAATTTTAAACCTGACATTTTATATAGAAAATGAAATTTTCCTATAAAGTTCGTTTAGGCTAAGATATTTTACTTTATCTCCACATATCAGACGCAGTCATGGCTTCATTCAAACTGAAAGAAATACAACTATTTAAATTCGTTTCAATGTGGTTTTAGAGCTTCCGTGTATAAGAAAACAATTCGTTTCTTCGTTAAAAAAAATTACACAATATAGCTTTAAGCTTGGTATGAAACTAAGCATTTAAGTTATTACGTTATATGCTTATAAACACAATGAAAAATTTAAAAAATTTATTTTATGACCTTTAAATGAAATACTAAAAAATCTCTATGTTTCATTGATTTCAACCACTTAAAATTTGCGTGGAATGTTTCTAGGAAGACCAGAATTTTAAGAAATTTCAAGATCTACAGCAAATTTCTCAACTTCATGGTAAAAAAATTTAATTGCGCTTAACAATTTAATACTGTATTCATAAAAAATCTGCCAGTCAAATGTTTGTATAGTTTTCACTAATAGTCCTAAGAGTGATGTAATGATGTGAAA
This sequence comes from Clitarchus hookeri, assembly GCA_002778355.1. NCBI lineage: Eukaryota > Metazoa > Arthropoda > Insecta > Phasmatodea > Phasmatidae > Clitarchus > Clitarchus hookeri. The sequence goes on along the minus strand of NQII01001762.1, from coordinate 476,011 downwards.
TACTAGATTAAGTACTAAAAAACTGACAGATGTTTACTGCATTTTGAAAATAAGTTTCTTTAATTAATTGAAAAGTATATTTTCTTAATTAAAATAAAATGTAACGCATTTTTACTTAAACACCAAGAAACATATCTACTAGTTATAATGCTGACAGAATAATAAAACCAACAGTGTCCACGGCATAACGGCACAGTCTCAATTTTTGCTTTGTATGTTCTGTTTTAGCAGTCATAATTTCTCAGTGTCAGTTAATGTACACGCNTTATCCCTCTACAGTTTCAGAGGATCCGCAGTGGCTGCACTGTCACCCGACGACGACGGGGAAAACGCCGACTGTCCCTCTACTCTATCGTCTGTCCCTGGAGGCTCGTTGGCTCTCTTCTTAAAGGAGTTGAAATATTTGGACGTCTCTTAACATAGAAGTCTTGAGTGTCGATGAGGGTTAAACCAGGATAAGATGGAGCAGCATTAGAATATAAGGGTGAGGAAAATGAGAGATACACGAGAAAACCCGCTGACCGGCAGGATCCTCCAGCACGATTCCCACGAGCAAAAATCCGGGAGAGACCCCACCGGGAATCGAACCTTGTTGTTTGTCTAAGTGAGATGCGAGTAGTCTCATCACTGCACCACCGCGGCCCCTCTCCTCTTAATGATCGATCTCAACAACCATGTTAAATGTACCACTTTTGTACTAACCTTAACGTTCTTTCCTATAAAATAACTAAATGTTTATTATCGTAATGCGTGTATATTTCACAAATGCCTTCAAATTTGGCAGTTAAGTTTTATCCAGACGTTATGTACTAATTGTGAAACGGCAATAATTTACTGGTAATTTTAAAATAATGCTACACTGATAACGTCATAATTACTTGACAAAAGTTCAGAATTCATATTTGTTCAAGAGAGTATCGTAAATTGCTAGAGACGTATTGATCTAGTTTTGATATAAGTGTCCCTAAATAACTGAAATAAAATAGAAACTATAAATCAGTAATTCACTATGGCGTATCAAGCCGAGCCTTAAATCTGCTGTCGTCGGAAACGCCCCTGAGTGAGACCCTTAGATGTTATAAAAAAATCGAAATGTCTCTAGGTGCCGATCGCCCGGAAGACACGCATCGTGGGAAGAACGCCATGATATTGTCCAACAAATGTATCTAAGTCACTGGTGTTTATCTTTTTTAATGACGCCATAATCATGGGTTAGAGAAAACGTTGTCTTGGTGTAGTTCTGTCAGATGAATGGTTGTCGAGGAAACAGAAGATGTTTGTACGGGTGCCCGGCAGGTAACCAGCTTCACCTGACTCAACACGCGCTATGTGTATCTCTGAAGATATCGGGCCTCCTGAAGACGTCTTCCCAGCGCACTTAAACTCATGGTCTTTTAAAAAGCTAGCTGTTACAGTTGCAGACGACGCGAACTTAGTGATATAATACCACCCGTTGCTTTAATACCTTATTATTGGTACTAAAAAAACAGGGACTATATGTTAGGTGAAGGTAAATTATTTTAAAAATTCTAGTAGTAATTTCAGTTGAGAAAATTTTTACTTCCCATCTTAAAAATTATACGAACAAATATATTAAATGGAATTGCTCTAAATGTAATACATGGATATGAGTTTACAGATTATAGATTTGTTTTAAATCTGATAATTCGGTAAAAAATGGGCATGTCAATAATCACAGACTTTGTTTCGCAAGAGTATAATTCGAGACTTTTGTAGTTTTAATCGTTTATTGATAAAAGAGACTAGTGTTACATATTTAGTTATCTTAAAAAACTTCACTGGATATTTGTATTTTTCCCATCAGCTTTAATCCATATAAAATAGCATAATAAATATGTGTTGCATTTACTTAACTATTGTATTCTCAACATAATAATGTAACGCGTCTGAGAAATATGACTTTAGCATTGTCATTGTAGCATGGCACATCATTTGGTGGGGAACTTTTCCAGCTACGCATAAAGGTACGCAATGCGATATAGATTCTCTACGGGCTTAATTCCCATCATATATAATATTCAATATGCCATCTCTGGCAGAATTTTTCAGTTATGATTTCTGAAATCCTCTGACTTAATTCACATGTGAAACGTAAGCTGAAATCCCTTTCGATCCGCAGTTGTAGAGTCAGATTCGTATAAAACAGCCATCACGACTGCCGCGGACTGAATACATTTTTTTTCTGGTTTACAGCTTATAGGATGTGGGTGTTTGAAAGGTTGTTGACACGGGATTCAACCGTCGCCGAGAGAAACCACAGTGTTTAAGATCTTTTTATAGCCGTTTCAGCGGTTGTGGCAGAAAAGATAACGTAGTAAATATAAATGTTATTCACAAATCTCTTCGTAAAACATTTCGAATTATTGTAGGATTTCTGTTGCATCCATTAAGTAATACAATAAGTGAAGCGATTATTTATTTCACGTCTCGATGTACATGTTAAAAAAATAGTTGTTATTTTTTTAGCCACTGTATAATGTANCAGCGATTATTTATTTCACGTCTCGATGTACATGTTAAAAAAATAGTTGTTATTTTTTTAGCCACTGTATAATGTAAAGACTTTGTTATTTTAACACAACGATGGGCACTCGCATCTGATGCTGATTTGACGATGTCATGTCAGCAGACGTCAAAGCATGAACAGACATCCCTTTTGTGGAGGTAATTGACACGTTACTGCTCGTCGCAGGTAATTACGTAAAGTGTTGCCCCATGATACATGTGTAATTTACGAAGGACTGAAAATCACCGTTTCATTTTCCAAATTAATAACGCTAACTTCTGTTAACAATTTCTAAAATCCAAAAATGTTTCGATAAATGGAGCAAAATAATTGCTTCAATAAAATTTTAAACCTGACATTTTATATAGAAAATGAAATTTTCCTATAAANTAAATGGAGCAAAATAATTGCTTCAATAAAATTTTAAACCTGACATTTTATATAGAAAATGAAATTTTCCTATAAAATCCGTTTTGGCTAAGATATTTTACTTTATCTCCACATATCAGACGCAGTCATGGCTTCATTCAAACTGAAAGTAATACAACTATTTAAATTCGTTTCAATGTGGTTTTAGAGCTTCCGTGTATAAGAAAACAATTCGTTTCGTCGTTAAAAAAAATACACACTATAGCTTTAAGCTTGGTATGAAACTAAGCATTTAAGTTATTGCGTTATATGCTTATAAACACAATGAAAAATTAAAAAAATTAATTTTATGACCTTTAAATGAAATACTAAAAAATCTCTATGTTTCATTGATTTCAACAACTTAAAATTTGCGTGGAATGTTTCTAGGAAGACCAGAATTTTAAGAAATTTCAAGATCTACAGCAAATTTCTCAACTTCATGGTAAAAAAATTTAATTGCGCTTAACAACTTTATACTGTATTCATAAAAAATCTGCCAGTCAAATGTTTGTATAGTTTTCACTAATAGTCCTAAGAGTGATGCAATGATGTGAAATACTAGATTAAGTACTAAAAAACTGACAGATATTTACTGCATTTTGAAAATAAGTTTCTTTAATTAATTGAAAAGTATATTTTCTTAATTAAAATAAAATGTAACGCATTTTTACTTAAACACCAAGAAATATATCTACTAGTTATAATGCTGACAGAATAATAAAATCAACAGTGTCCACGGCATAAANAAAAGTATATTTTCTTAATTAAAATAAAATGTAACGCATTTTTACTTAAACACCAAGAAACATATCTACTAGTTATAATGCTGACAGAATAATAAAACCAACAGTGTCCACGGCATAAAGGCACAGTCTCAATTTTTGCTTTGTATGTTCTGTTTTAGCAGTCATAATTTCTCAGTGTCAGTTAATGTACACGCCGATAACAGTAACACATTCCTTCAGAACGTAATTTTTTAATTTGTCGGAAAGATAAAAATGAACAGAAAAGTTATTTTAAGCTTTCATTTCGTTAATGTCTATTTAACCGGGTGCTCATTTTTGCTGTGTTTGATATGTCATGTGAGACGTTATTTCTCTTATAAGAAGTACTCATATTTTAGTGTGGAAGCAGTTTTTTTGTTAAATACAAAAGTATTATATTTATTGGGCCCTCATTTTGATTTTTGCACTCAGGACATTCGGAATGCTAATCCTTATTATAGTTAAGATACTCATCACCGTAATACACCCGTTTCGCGTGTTCTTGTTTAATACATCTTTTTAAGTAGTCCCGAAACATTCCCAAAATAAAGTGGTACTAAATAATTATTCATAATGTAAAAATGTATTCCTTTTTGAGTGCTTCAGTCTATCACATAGGGCAAAATCCAAAAGGCAACTCAGTAATAAGCAAATATTTTTCCTTTCACTTTGGTAATGGGGTTCTCGAAATATTTCATCGCAGACCAAAATAGAAATATGAATTAAAATATGAATTAAAATAACATGTATAGCTTTGTGCATGCGCAAAACTGATGTTGGTTGAGAATAACGTTGCACGGTTATGCAGGAAAATTAAAGATAGTGATACTTCCTGATTAGCGGAAACCTAACTGCTTTTTTACTCGAAGTTCGTAAATTATTCTGGGGAATGGGCACAGACTATATTCGTTATGGTATGTAGGTTTAAGTAAGGATTAGTTACGCTGATGATAATCTTCTCCGCACTTTCCCAAACTGGGTTACGATTTATCAATATGTGCCAACAATATTTTCAAAATTACTCGACCGAACGATTATGTGATATTTGTTTTTATTGCGTAATTTTGTTAAATACTTTTTGCATTAAATCTCAGTCAGAATGTGTATATTAGTATTTCGAAAAACATGTTTATGAATACAGTTTGGTAACCTTAAGACATGCCACGTGGTTAAGACAATTCCAATGGGAAAAAGGCAATAATTATTGAAGCATGCAAATTGTTTATCACTTACTTTATCATATATTAATTGTACGGTCGGCCTTCTCTTCGCATGAGCGTCACGCTACGGCGTATGAGAACAGAGCAAAAATTAATTATATATTACCAAAAACAACTAAATATCTCGAAGTAGATGAATTATTTTTCAGAATAATTTCGTGCTCCACAAAACAATTTTCCGTTTATTAGCACCCGCACAAAATCAATCAAAAGGGCCTCTCTCCTACTTAAAAAATGTGGTTCAAGTCCCACTTCAGCTGCCTCCGGTTGTTTGTGGCACAAATCATTTTAATCTGGCGTGCTACTTTGCACTCGGAAGTCTCACGTTATAGAGTCAGTTTATTTTTAAATAAGCAGGAAATGGAATTAAACCTCAAAATAAATATCTATACAATTGTTCTATTTTTGGTTTTACACTTTTAATAAATAGTTAAAACAAAATGTGATATTTCTTTGTTACAAGATGTCCTATTGAATGATATTCGCTACTGGTTATTTACAATATTTTGGTGATGCAAATTGTCACTTTCCAAAAAAATGTGTTGACTTGTATACGTAAATTAAAGAAAAGGATGTAAACCTAAAAAAAAAAATTTAGAAGTTGATGTCATGTGTTAATATTAATGTCTTCAGTTGATTTGGAAATTAACTTAATGAAAATGTTTTCGTCGCATATGATTTTAGCTGGAGTTAGACTAAATTAAGTGCGCAAACTCCTTGGTTTATCAAATATTTATAAAATATAAAATCTGAAAAATTTTGAAAATATTTATATTTTTGGCTACAAGAGCAGTTTAATTACATCTTAACTCTGACAGAAGTAATAATTTATTAACACAATTCTGTTAACCCGCAAGGAAAACATGAATTCCTAATCAGTGTTTGGATATGATCGTTGTGTTTCGCTGAAGATTCAAAGACAATGTTACTCGTTACTGTTAATAAAAAAGGTTGTTGTTGATGTCAACCAATTTTTGCTCCTCTTATACTCAGCTACTGTTGATTTTTGGAATAAAATATATAAAAATATTATAACATGTACAAAAGCAAGCCGTAATTCAGTGGCTTGCTTGTCTGAATGACTTGCTTGTGTATACATTTCAATGGTGTAAATATTTCTGCTATTAATGCAGCTTTACTATCCTACACTGCTTCCAATAAGCTGTTTTAGGATTCAAATATTTAATTTGGTTATTTTAAGTAATTTGCTTATATTTATCAAAGCGTCATGGCATTGAAGACGCGGCGATCTCGCCTAGTATCCGCGGATAGTAGTTAAGTAGACTGTTAATAAACGTTATAAATTAAATTCAAAACAAGAATGAAAATTAAGTGGTTTAACTTGCAGTTTATGACATGTACTGTTTCCTCTTGGCTTGTTATTGCCTCTACATCATTAAATCAATTATAAAAGTATATACACCCTATATATATTTTATAGTGTAGAGTTAATTTTAACATATAACAGTGGAAGAGGTTTTCTTCTAAAATGAATTGGTTTTCTGAAAAACTAACGCAGTTCCTTTCGAATTTTCCCACAATTTCGCAAGTAACATTTCTCAAATATTTTCATTTTAATAAAAAGAATTTGCGACTTGTTATAATACGCGTTAGAAAATATAAAACCTGTGCCAACAACGCTAAATATGTCGGGAAAATTTTGATAGAAAGGTATTAAATAACCCCTATTTTAATTCAGCGGCCAAATGCAACAGAATACTGTGAACAGGGGTCAAAATATGGCGCTCTCTCCTGTGGTGCATTTGTGATCGTATTCTGATGCATTATGTAAATACACTGAAGAGCCAAAAAAACTGGTATAGACGTGCGTATGCAAATAACAGAGGTATGGAACCAATCAGAGTAACGCGATGCGGTCGGCAGCTAGATCGATTACACCTGCTACAATGTCAGGTTATCAAGATTTAAGTGAGTTTGAACGTGGTGCTATAGTCGGCGTACGAGAGATGAGACATAGCATCTCCGAGGTAGCGATAACATTTGGATATTCGCGTACTACCATTTCACGAGTGTACTGTTAACATCGGGATTCCGGTAAAACATCATATCTTCGACATCGCTGCGGCCAGAAAAAGATCGTGAAAGAACGGGACAAACGACGACTGACGAGAATAATTAAACGTGATAGACGTGCAAACCTTTCTCAAATTGGGGCAAAATGTATTTGTGGACTGCCCTACAGGATTCATAGTGTGAATTGCCTCCTACATACCTTCAGACATTAGTCGAGTCCATGCCACATCATCTGGCGACACTTCTGCGTACTCGGCGGGTCGTACACGATATTAGGCAGGTGTACCAGTTTTTTTGGCTCTTCAGTGTAAAACCTTAGGACACTTTCCGTGAACACGTACTTGCCTTCAGTGAAGAAAGAAATTTTGGCACATTATACACCACCACACGTAATTTTGTTCACTGCGATGTGTAAAATATTGTAAAAGAGTGTTGGGTAAATAGTCAAAAAGCCATCATCCTTGTAATGTTCTTCGGTGTGTTTAGATTCGAGACAAATATAGGAATATAGTTAAGTTTCTCTTGGCGGACCTTGCGTAATGAATTATAACAGCAGAGACAATTTTCCCTTAGCTCGTCGTTAACGTAATAAAATACTGAAATTACTGCGTTCTTTCTCCATAAAGATGTTGTAAAATAATTACTAACCTAGAAAATAAAACTCGGCTAGTATGCATGTTTAAAGAAAAAATTAGTTCACGACAAATGTAGCGTAAGTAATTTAAATAATCTGTAAACTGATCAGGAAATAGGAAATGAGTAACTATTTATTCGCTTCCTTTATAATTATGAAAGGCAAAAGAAATGGCACATTTTGGCTTGATTTTTACAAACTGTCTGGCGAACAGCGAACATTTCTCACTGCCTTTCTCTCCTTATTTATACACATAAAAGACAAACTTGTAATCTATACCAGCAATCATGAGTACGGAAAGGTTTTGAACAAGCCAGGAATTCAAATTCCAGATTCTCCTTCCTTATTATTAGATGCGCTTTAATTTGAACGATTATGGTCTATGTTCGTTAGTTCGTGGTTTCGGTCCTCACCGGTTGCTGTGGAGATTTTTATTACTAAGTGATTTCCTATCTTTATACAAACTAGGTAAAGGCGTGTGCAGTTCGTTTGTTTATGGGAATTTTCAGTTTTCTTCCCATATGATAAAAAATAATGTCACCAATTATTATCCTAGAAGTCTCTAACAGCACATCAGTGTTCTTCAATTGAAATATTGTGTTCGCAGAACACAGATATTTACGACATTTGCTGATTTAATTATGTATAACTATGATTATAATAAGCATGATACCTGCAGCTTTTAAATATTAAAATAAACAATAGCGTTATGTCTTCCCGTTTTAAATTACAATTAAATTTGTTATATTAATTCTGTAGAAATAAACAATTTTCTGTTTCTTAACCGATAGTGTCTAAAAAAATTTGTTTGTAAAAATACAACAACGTTTTACTTTGAGTATATAACATTATCTCAAAATTGTTTTAGTACAGTACGAAAAAGGTTGAGATTTTGGCATACCGGTTTATTGGTGACGTGTTACTCCTCACATAATCCATTTACTCTGTGCGTAAAAATACGGCAACGGAAGGAAGACATAAAAAAAAAATTCTGACAGCTTATCTTTCATTTCGGCGAGTGATGCCGTAAACTAAGAATCATATACGAATTCTCATGATTAACAAAAATACGTAGCTCTAACAAATGAAAACAATTATTTCTCCCTTCACAGTAACGGGTGTGTTTAATCTTGTAGTAGCACACTTCATTCGTATTCCGTAGATGGTGGACTCAAGGAAGACTACGCTGAGGTGAACCGGGTTCGATTCCCGACGGGGTCACTCCCGGATTTGATGTGTAGGGAATCGTGTCGGGTGACGGCGGCTTTCCACAAGGATCTGGTCAGCGATCGAAACAAAAAAAAATATAGAATGCAAATAAAAAATCAAAGGGACATTGACCATAAACGGTAAGAAATATGGTCAGTATTTACTCATATGCACCTTCAAATAAACGGGGTGATCTATGATAAAGTTTACCCAAATCTCTCCACTCCCCTCGATCAAGGCGTGCTGCACTTAGGACCTTTTTTCCCGAAGATTGTACATCCCCACTCCATGTATACGTCCCTTTAATATAATTTTTTTTTTATTTCCCTCTGGTTAACCGCAAGGCCTTAAGGAAAATAAAGTCAGTCTTATAAAAATGTAAATTTAGTAACTTAAAGTTATTCCGAAAATATCANAATATTATAACATGTACAAAAGCAAGCCGTAATTCAGTGGCTTGCTTGTCTGAATGACTTGCTTGTGTATACATTTAAATGGTGTAAATATTTCTGCTATTAATGCAGCTTTACTATCCTACACTGCTTCCACTAAGCTGTTTTAGGATTCAAATATTTTATTTGGTTATTTTAAGTAATTGGCTTATATTTATCAAAGCGTCATGGCATTGAAGACGCGGCGATCTCGCCTAGTATCCGCGGATAGTAGTTAAGTAGACTGTTAATAAACGTTATAAATTAAATTCAAAACAAGAATGAAAATTAAGTGGTTTTACCTTCCAGTTTATTACATGTACTGTTTCCTCTTGGCTTGTTATTGCTTCTAAATCATTAAATCAATTATAAAAGTATATATATATATATATATTTTATAGTGTAGAGTTAATTTTAACATATAACAGTGGAAGAGGTTTTCTCCTAAGATTAATTGGTTTTCTGAAAAACTAACGCAGTTCCTTTCAAATTTTCCCACAATTTCGCAAGTAACATTTCTCAAATATTTTCATTTTAATAAAAAGAATTTGCGACTTGTTATAATACGCGTTAGAAAATATAAAACCTGTGCCAACAACGCTAAATCTGTCGGGAAAATTTTGATAGTAATGTATTAAATAACCCCTATATTAATTCAGCGGCCAAATGCAACAGAATACTGTGAACAGGGGTCAAAATATGACGCTCTCTCATGTGGTGCATTTGTGATCGTATTCTGATGCATTATGTAAATACACTGAAGAGCCAAAAAAACTGGTATAGACGTGCGTATGCAAATAACAGAGGTATGGAACCAATCAGAGTAACGCGATGCGTTCGGCAGCTAGATCGGCTACTGCTTCTATAGTGGCAGGTTATGAAGATTTAAGTGAGTTTTAACGTGGTGCTATAGTCGGCGTACGAGAGATGAGACATAGCATCTCCGAGGTAGCGATAACATTTGGATATTCGCGTACTACCATTTCACGAGTGTACTGTGAACATCGGGATTCCGGTAAAACATCACATCTTCGACATCGCTGCGGCCAGCAAAAGATCGTGAAAGAACGGGACAAACGACGACTGACGAGAATAATTAAACGTGATAGACATGCAAACCTTTCTCAAATTGGGGCAACATGTATTTGTGGACTGCCCTACAGGATTCATAGTGTGAATTGCCTCCTACATACCTTCAGACATTAGTCGAGTCCATGCCACATCATCTGGCGACACTTCTGCGTACTCGGCGGGTCGTACACGATATTAGGCAGGTGTACCAGTTTTTTTGGCTCTTCAGTGTAAAACCTTAGGACACTTTCCGTGAACACGTACTTGCCTTCAGTGAAGAAAGAAATTTTGGCACATTATACACCACCACACGTAATTTTGTTCACTGCGATGTGTAAAATATTGTAAAAGAGTGTTGGGTAAATAGTCAAAAAGCCATCATCCTTGTAATGTTCTTCGGTGTGTTTAGATTCGAGACAAATATAGGAATATAGTTAAGTTTCTCTTGGCGGACCTTGCGTAATGAATTATAACAGCGGAGAAAATTTTCCCTTAGCTCGTCGTTAACGTAATAAAATACTGAAATTACTGCGTTCTTTCTCCTTAAAGATGTTGTAAAATAATTACTAACCTAGAAAATAAAACTCGTCTAGTATGCATGTTTAAAGAAAAAATTAGTTCACGACAAATGTAGCGTAAGTAATTTAAATAATCTGTAAACTGATCAGGAAATAGGAGATGAGTAACTATTTATTCGCTTCCTTTATAATTATGAAAGGCAACAGAAAGGGCACATTATGGCTTGATTTTTACAAACTGTCCGGCGAACAGCGAACATTTGTCACTGCCTTTCTCTCCTTATCTATACACATAAAAGACGAACTTATAATCTATACCAGCAATCATGAGTACGGAAAGGTTTTGAACAAGCCAGGAATTCAAGTTCCAGATTCTCCTTCCTTATTATTAGATGCGCTTCAATTTGAACGATTATGGTCTATGTTCGTTAGTTCGTGGTTTCGGTCCTCACCGGTTGCTGTGGAGATTTTTATCACTAAGTGATTTCCTATCTTTATACAAACTAGGTAAAGGCGTGTGCAGTTCGTTTGTTTATGGGAATTTTCAGTTTTCTTCCCATATGATAAAAAATAATGTCACCAATTATTATCCTAGAAGTCTCTAACAGCACATCAGTGTTCTTCAATTGAAATATTGTGTTCGCAAAACACAGATATTTACGACATTTGCTGATTTAATTATGTATAACTATGTTTATAATAAGCATGATACCTGCAGCTTTTAAATATTAAAATAAACAATAGCGTTATGTCTTCCCGTTTTAAATTANATTATAATAAGCATGATACCTGCAGCTTTTAAATATTAAAATAAACAATAGCGTTATGTCTTCCCGTTTTAAATTACAATTAAATTTGTTATATTAATTCTGTAGAAATAAACAATTTTCTGTTTCTTAACCGATAGTGTCTAAAAAAATTTGTTTGTAAAAATACAACAACGTTTTACTTTGAGTATATAACATTATCTCAAAATTGTTTTAGTACAGTACGAAAAAGGTTGAGATTTTGGCATACCGGTTTATTGGTGACGTGTTACTCCTCACATAATCCATTTACTCTGTGCGTAAAAATACGGCAACGGAAGGAAGACATAAAAAAAAAATTCTGACAGCTTATCTTTCATTTCGGCGAGTGATGCCGTAAACTAAGAATCATATACGAATTCTCATGATTAANAAAAAATTTCTGACAGCTTATCTTTCATTTCGGCGAGTGATGCCGTAAACTAAGAATCATATACGAATTCTCATGATTAACAAAAATACGTAGCTCTAACAAATGAAAACAATTATTTCTCCCTTCACAGTAACGGGTGTGTTTAATCTTGTAGTAGCACACTTCATTCGTATTCCGTAGATGGTGGACTCAAGGAAGACTACGCTGAGGTGAACCGGGTTCGATTCCCGACGGGGTCACTCCCGGATTTGATGTGTAGGGAATCGTGTCGGGTGACGGCGGCTTTCCACAAGGATCTGGTCAGCAATCGAAACAAAAAAAAATATAGAATGCAAATAAAAAATCAAAGGGACATTGACCATAAACGGTAAGAGATATGGTCAGTATTTTCTCATATGCACCTTCAAATAAACGGGGTGGTCTATGATAAAGTTTACCCAAATCTCTCCACTCCCCTCGATCAAGGCGTGCGGCACTTAGGACCTTTTTTCCCGAAGATTGTACATCCCCACTCCATGTATACGTCCCTTTAATATAATTTTTTTTTATTTTCCCTCTGGTTAACCTCAAGGCCTTAAGGAAAATAAAGTCAGTCTTATAAAAATGTAAATTTAGTAACTTAAAGTTATTCCGAAAATATCAANCAAGGCCTTAAGGAAAATAAAGTCAGTCTTATAAAAATGTAAATTTAGTAACTTAAAGTTATTCCGAAAATATCAATATATCTATATATTATAAATGTACGTTCCGACCAGCAGTCATGTATTTATACACCGGGTTGCTGAAGTACACAGCGTTTTATTGATGATTTTATTTTTTACAATATATTGTTTCATAATGTTTATTATAACGACTATTCCCTTACTCTTGAAAAACAAAGTGTGATCAATATTTGCCAAGGAAATTTTCACCAGACAGAAATTATATTCCCTGTGAATCAAGATTACAAAAATGAGATGCACAAAAATTTCTGAAAAAAAACAAATACCAAGTTAGATAAAAGTAGTTTAGATTTTTTTATTACAACGAAGCATGTAATGTATGAACCCGCTCGTGGTCACAAAAAAATCCAAATGAACAAGTTGGCACGATTCTCGGGCCAGCTGCTCAGAAGTATAACATGTGTCATAATTTTGAAGTGGAGCAATGGACGACAACTAAAACTGATATGGAAGACCAACAACCCTGTCTTCCCACTTTAAACCTTTTAATTATTAGGCAACTTTTTTTACTTATAAAACAGTAGCAACCGAACATTTTTGGGACCAAAACTCATACAATGCTCCGACGTATAATATTAAGCATTACGTTATTTAATTGTACCCTTCATTACGCTATGAAATAATATACGCGCAAGAAAGGGAATGGTTTAAGAGGTCCATTTTTTAACTTAAACGCCATATACAAACCATTCCAGTTAAAGGATAAAATAGTTGTATAAACAATTGTAGCAAAAAAAAATTTCGAACACTCTTTACGAAACCGGCAATTATTTTTGGTTCCAATTTCAGGAAATATGTAATAGAATAGTTGTTCCTACGACAGAGATGGTAGTCCGCCATGAAACCCCAACGACCATAAGCAAATGTCCGCCTCTAATCCAGCGAGCAAAATTTCGAGCTAAACAAACAAAGGATCGATTCCGGATCACCGTAGTGCGATTCCGGCGTTCTAACCGAACGGGAAGCAAGGAAATCCTCCTATCCGCTAAGTTTCATTCTACTCAGGTTAGGAACAAAACAATTTTTCTTATGCAAGAGTTTCGCGTAGGAGAATTTTTTTCCGCTCGGTGTGCTGGTATTCAAAAGAGGTCACTTTTATGTTGGCGGTAAATTGAGATTTTTGTGTGTTAAAGTTTATTTGTGGCTGGAATCGTCGTATAGGAATACTTTCTCCAGCAAAAATTTTAAGTATTGACTTTATTACGTAACTATTATTCACGCCCTACAATTGTGTCAAAAAGAGCAAAATTTATATTACAGCTGTGTGCGGCACTGGACGTTCATTAGCAAGCTTATTTCAATGGAAAAACGTTAAGGATGTAAGTGCGAAGTAAATACAGCCGTCATCAAAAGAAATGTACCTTTCTTCTTTTTCTTACGGAAACTGCATAGAGAAGCCCTAAAAATGATATTTTGAATCATTTCACTAGTTTTTTACCTTTTCCATTTTAATTTTTAAATACATTTAAATAAAGTTATTGTGTATACCATCGTTTTACTAAATCCAGTTAATAACAGAATAGTTTACAACATTTTGACGCATCTAGTTATTTTTCAATTCTAGTGCGAAGAACAAAGTTTGTTCTTTACGTGGGCTGTATCACAATACAAATAGGAAGATTCTGCACACCCCGGTACACGTGCGATTCCAGTGCACCCTGGCGGCGAAAATTTATACGTGCTGAACTAAAATCATTGATCTTTCCAACCTGAGTAGAATAAACCTTAACCGTGCTTTTTTCTTGAAGCCGAGTCCACGTAGGTGTGTGGTAGATCCCCGGGAGGAGGGACAAAGTCGCGCCAGTTACGCAAATGAACTGCCTTCGTACTCAAGTCCCTTAGAATCCATACCGGACATGTATGTACGAGCAGCACATAGTAAAACGAGAGAGACAAAACAATTATTTAACAGAAAGAGGTGTCGCTATTCTACATGCTTAAGCGTCCACCTCTCCATACAACTGTAGAAATCATTTACTCATTAAAAAAAACCCTAGGTGCGTGACTTATGCACGCGCGTTAGAAGTTATACTTCTTTGGCGTAACCAAAGTTATGTTGACAATAAGTCATACCCCTACAACGTTCACTTTCGAATTTCTTTACAATGTGCGCGCGCAACTTCCGTTTCACACTAAACGTTTAACCTCAACGCTTCAATATAAGTATAACTTCAAAAATTGCTATTGTGTTACTGCACAGCCATACTTTCAAAATTCCTGGTCTATTATCAACAACTGTGACATCATTACTGATCCTGACCATATTCAGGGAGTATTCAACTTTGCTTCAGGTGATCACCAGCATATGTAAATTGATTGCTGCAACACTTCGGTAAACATGCCGCTTAATATTTTTAATTAGTTCAACGTAATTTACATTTGACATAGTTGCAGACTATAAAGGTCATGAACAGACAAAAGATCAAAATTTCTTGTCTGCTGTCAACCAAATTATTCACATTTATTAACATTGCTTGCTTTAAAGCTATCTTGAAGATAGCCCATTTCGCTAAAGCTGATCGTCAGCATTTGTAAATAGATTTTTGCAACACCAACTTTAAACATATCCTATAATGTTTCAATGGATTGCATATAATTTTCATTAAAGATATTTGCAAAGTTAAAGTTCAAGGCAGCTTTATCAATTGAAATAAGCAAAAATGGCGTTGAATCTTTTCAGCCAATCCAACTACAGCCGGCACAGTTTGCTTCGTCACTGACCTTCAGCGATCTTAAATGACCTGCAAATGTTATCGTATTTATTACATCTTTATAAACACTCTCAAGGAGTGTTAATAAAAATTGTCATTCCATTTGAATTAACGAAGTTGACCTGTGTATCTTCTTTACCCTTCCACGTACGGGTAAATTAATACTATCAAGTTATTAGCGCCTTGGACCCAAGTGACGTTTTTCTGAAACATTTTCGTCTACCACACTGACATTGGCCGTGTTATTCAAGTGGCCTGTCTTAGGTGCCCCACACCGTGTGTATATATATATATATACATATATTTAATTTATAAAGTTTTATGTTTTACTTGGAGCACAAAAAATATACACTATTGTAATATTTAACATTTGGTTTTGATTTTGTGGTGAGTTTGGATATCCGAGATACTTTTTTTTAGTTAATACTGAAGGTAGAAAATGCTAGCCTAAGAAATGTAGACGAAACATAAAATTTTACTTCGTGATTGTCAGTACTGCCACATTAGGTGTTGGGAAATTCCTAAAAAATACTTAGAGTTCCAGTAAACTAGTAAAGTGTCTTTCCAGGATATTTCTTAATATGTCATAATTCTGCGTATGAATTAATTGTATACAATTTCAGGAATAAATATGACGTATTGGATGATATATAGGGGGGAGGAGAGATTATCTCCATTCTCCCTCCTTTGGTACCCACCCTTGACTACTAAATAGAGGAGGTTCCAGCTGTTTTCTAGAATACGAAAAATCACTCCATGTTTGACTGTCAGAATTGCACAAGATTTTCGGCATTGGTCTCTGTTGTATTTGGTGTGTCACTGTCATTAAAGCTTGCCAGATGCCACGTGATTTTGTGCACAGTTAACTGATTAATTTTTTAATCGTATGTTACTTCCTTTTTTTGCTATTTGTGTGGAGTTATTTGGGGTAACTTTGTACCTGTAAGGTTAACCTGCCAGTGCAACTTAGTGTACCACCAGCCTAATTTTATTTCAAATGTATGCTTGAAGGATTCCTGCACAACACTAGGTTCTTTATACATATTTTTGAAAGTTCTGCTTAAAATATACTTGCCCACACATTATGTAATCTTCCGCCATATGTAAAATTAATCAGGATTGTTATTAGCCTCATTGCTTAAATCATGCGTCGGTCAAGTGTAACACTGAAATTATTGCAAATTTGCCTATTTTAACATTTATGTTAATTAAAAAAAAACGGAAGTAAAACAATTTATTTCAGTATTTAAACATGTTTATCCTGAAATTTTGAATCCAACGTTAAAAAATGGAATTACTTTCCCTTATTCGTTACCAACTGTACTGGGCGTCTGCCAGTCAGTGTGCCCGTTTACATATATGGAGGTAGGGACAGTGACATTTGTCAAATGTTTATAAAAAAAAGTACTCTATTTGCCGTGAAAAATCTATAAAATCGTCAACCTTAAGTACACACAACGGTAAGGGCCGTAAGGCTTGGGTTTGAAATGAAAAATTGCTGTAAAATGTTTGCCTTAATTTGTACAAGTTACCTCAAATGACTCTATCTTTCCACAACTTTAAATTTTAACGAAAATTATGACTAGGAAGCAAGTAAGTAGTGGCAGTTACAATAAAATATAACTAGTATATTGCTATTACACTGATCCTAACACCAATTACCATAAAATAATTGTGTTTGATGATGTATTCATGAAGCCATTTTTGTTTATGTGAAGATGTTGGGAAAAATATGTACTTTTGATATTTCATTGCGGGTGTTATAACTTGTAAGACAGTCAAGATTTCCGTTAAAATGTATGCAGCTAGGGGGCCCGTATTCTATAGTTATATTTCATAAGCTGTCAATTAACCGTACAGGTACTTCTGCCAGACAATTTTCAGATCATGCGCCGTGGGGATCAACATTCCTCGTGTTACAATACTCAGTAATAGTGGCGCGCCCTTGCGACTGTAAAATGACTCTGCGATTACACAGTGGCTGAATAAAATTTTCCGCGCTGGGACTGCCGTAGAAGTCAGCCGCACATATAAATAATATTCCATGGGCCAATAGAATAACTTGCAAGCGGACAAATAAGTTTCTTAGACTTTATTAACGTATAGTTCTGTAGAGACAATTTTTGAAGATATACGCGCATGAATATTATATACTCTTGTTGTCGGATCATTTTTGTATTGCCTTAAAAGAAAGTACTTAAAATAATACTTGAATAATTGGCCATATACAAACAAATGTGGTACACAAACAAAGTTTTCTATCGCAGCAGAATAAGAATGTAACATTCAGCATATAAATACATTTAATAATATTGCAATTTTATTTGACTTCAGAATAGTATCAAATAAAGAAAAATAACAATCTTTTAACTGGCCGTACGGAATCGAATATTATCCCGAGGAAATGTTTCTCTCGCAGCAGAGTGCGTAAGAAAGTGTAAGCATAACAATGAATTTGCAATAGCGGTGACGTAAAGAAAACCAGTAGAAATCTTGGAATACCTTCAGGCGAGGAAGATATCTTGAAGAAAAGAGCAATCGCAATATTATAAACAAGTTTAGTNACATTTAATAATATTGCAATTTTATTTGACTTCAGAATAGTATCAAATAAAGAAAAATAACAATCTTTTAACTGGCAGTACGGAATCGAATATTATCCCGAGGAAATATTTCTCTCGCAGCAGAGTGCGTAAGAAAGTGTAAGCATAACAATGAATTTGCAATAGCGGTGACGTAAAGAAAACCAGTA
This sequence comes from Clitarchus hookeri, assembly GCA_002778355.1. Taxonomy (NCBI): domain Eukaryota; kingdom Metazoa; phylum Arthropoda; class Insecta; order Phasmatodea; family Phasmatidae; genus Clitarchus; species Clitarchus hookeri. The sequence continues at coordinate 457,828 of NQII01001762.1, read as the reverse complement.
CAAATCTTGGAATACCTTCAGGCGAGGAAGATATCTTGAAGAAAAGAGCAATCGCAATATTATAAACAAGTTTAGTNGAAATCTTGGAATACCTTCAGGCGAGGAAGATATCTTGAAGAAAAGAGCAATCGCAATATTATAAACAAGTTTAGTGAATCGCATGACCTTTTAATGATCCGGAATTTTACGTAGGTCTCCAAAGTTACAAGATAGAAAAGAAAAACCACGGAACCGCTTCGCTGTTGCTGTTAAAATATTTAATTTGACAAGTGTATGAATACAAATGATTCAATAGCTCACGCTGATGAGTCAACCCTTCATAGGGTGAGGTTCAGAAAATGTCAAAACTAAACGAAAAATCTCTGATTACAAATAAACTTGGATCATACGTAACGTATTTCTTTTCAGAATTTTACATAAATCGTTCCTGTAGTGTTTTAGGGGGTAGGTGAAAGACAGTGAAGGATACATGTAAATAAATAACTCTGTTATTTAATATATTGATAGTTGAAAGTATATTTGTTTGTTGCTACACTTACGAAGTTATGGGGGTTAACTAATATCATACATTCTTTATACTGAGGACTTTTTCAGCTCTCTGAAAAACTCTCCTTTTAAATTTATAAAAGGTTATTTCCCTCGTAGGTATTTACATAATAGTTTGTCAACTGTGGGGGAAATAAATTGCACCAAACTTGCGAAAGTTAAAAGACATTAAGTTAGGGATGGCGTAACTCGCAATTCTTAGGTCCAATTACGGAACCACAGTCGCTGCAGGTGGGGGCAACTTTCAGGAATGGAATCCTCTTGTGGGCAATTCTGCGCGGGCTGCAGCGACGATGGCAGTGAAATGGGAGCGAAGGGGGCAACTTGTTCTCGCTACGCTTCCGTTTCTTTACTCACCCTCTCTAATCCGCAGTTCCGTCATCCACACGCATCCATAGGCGTGAGGTAGACCGATATCTGCTAGCTNTACTCACCCTCTCTAATCCGCAGTTCCGTCATCCACACGCATCCATAGGCGTGAGGTAGACCGATATCTGCTAGCTTCGCACAACCAATCTCCATGTCCCAACATCGAAGTGCTATATTAACAAATGCTTTGCGATACATTAATACTTCCTCTAACCACTTTGTAATGCTGTTTGAATACATTCAAACTGGTAAAAGTATTTTATTCATAAAACAGTGCTTGTTATTTAAAAATTAATATGTACACACAAACACGTTCATCACTGTTGACAATGTAACTTGGACAGTTGTGTATGATTGGGGTAGGTCAGTGTTAGGTTCATGCGCAGAAGACGAATGAGCGGTGTACCTCATTTTTACTCTATGCAATCATCTCGCTTTGTACGCCAGCTTAAAATCACAAGGATTATAATATCACCAAGCCCGATTACTAACATATGCGAAGCGCTTGAATTACACTGAAAAATAATAGGTGTCCGTCCTAGTTTATAGGCCAATTAATTTGTTCAAAAAAGCGCATTTTTATTTCTTACTTTATTGATGCTTTATATGCTGGCCAACACTACGAGGACAACATTTTAACTTTTTAAGTTGGGAACTGGACATATATAACTAATGTGGTTTTCTCAACACGTATTTACGTGGAATGTGGATGAATAAAAACTTGAAAAAGGCATCCTGGCTCTCTAAACATGAAACAGTGAACATGGACTCAAATCAGCGAAAACCAGTGAAAATGGCTCCACTGGTGATCAGTGCCAGACCACTGATTATATAATGGCTGAATTTCAATTATTCGTATGTGTTTTCCACTGAATGTCAATAATTCCACTACCATGAGTCAGTTGTTACTAGTTCATTAAATTTAATCGCCAGTGGGCGAGTGAATATGTTTGGGCGACTTCTAACATCGATGTCTTGAGAGCCGATGAGGGTGAAGTGAGACGAGTATGGAGCAGCGCCGGAATGCAAGGGCGAGTAAAGCCGCCCACCAGTGACATCGCCTGGCACGACTACCACATGCAGAAATCCGGAAGGTAACCCTGTCGGGAATCGAGCCCGGTTCGCCTTGGAGGGTACCGAGGCCTACCCAACCACCATGGCCCCTTGCCATTCGGCAGTAGCTTGTCGCCTGCCATTGAGTGAGTAGTATTTCATTGACATGCATCACTGATTCGGGCTTGGATTGCGGTGCAGTCCGCCAGGATTGAACCCACGAGCTCCCGAATGCAAGTCGGCAAGTTAGCACTTGACCAAACTTATGTATAATGATACAACAGAATTATTTCGGTGGTACCCATCGGATACCATTGTGTGTAAAGCATGAGAGAAGAGAACAATAAATGTGAGGTGGAGGAAGTAGGTAGTGGTAGCAGAAATGGGAGAACATACTCCGCGGGAAACACACTGGCCATCGGCAAAGACCGCAACGCTTACGAAACGTCAGGCTGTGACTCAGCGGACATCAAACCAGGGTAAGCGTTGTGTGACTCTGGCAACGTGCCGTGCTAACTGCACTACTTGATCTTGAAAGATGAGTGTAAAATTGGTGCATCATTTCCCCATATGCAAACTTAAGTCTCTAATTTTATGAATAACTTTTCCGATTTATCTATAATTTTAACCCACTGTAGTATAGCGAACGTTCTATCCTATCAATCCCGGGCGTCGGTGTTCTATTCTTTGACTAATCTGGACATGAAAATGGTCGACTATTAATATGGTCAATTTATTGATTTGTGGACAAGAGAAATATTTGAAGAACAAGAAATACTCACGATAAAGCACTGACACAGGTGGAGTCACAAATAATGTAATTTTCAATTGTATCATATATCTGTTCCAAATATAAAATTCTTCAAATTCTGTGGCAGTAAGGTTGTGGTAGTTTTTATTTATATGGAATTGTTTACTTCTGGATTTCAACAAGAGTTATTATGACAATATGACAAAATAGTTTATATGTTTAGGAAGTAAAAATGAAAAATAATTTTCTACACAAAAATTTTTGTAACCCGCCCTTAATAAATATGTATAAAAAATACACTGAAAATATTGCAGCTTTGTTGATAGTATCTGCTCTTCTCAGATATGTATAGTGACATACAAATAAATGGCTGCAACTTCTCTAGCAATGTTGATGGAACACAAATTGTAATGTATGATTCACTAATTTTAACATTATGTCTTTGACAATGAATACTGCAGCTAGTATATTCCTATAAAAGAAGCAATTAAAAAAATAGCATTCCCACTGCTGTTGACTTCCACAAAATATAGATAGCTTAAGTAAACAGAATTTTCTCAATAACTTACTAACCTAATCTCATACGAAATTGTAACAATTGAAAGTGTTAACTGACATGAAAAACACGTATCAGTTATTAAAGTTTGTTACAGAACGGAAAATACGTGAACATACCGTGTTTAAGTTCACCAACAAGCATAGCTGCCACAGAAATGTATATGTTCTAAACCAATTACATTTAATCTACGTGTGTCTGTAACTGAGTGACACTAGTATATATTATATTTTCTTGATATAAAAATGAACTCGATTAATTAAAAAATGTATGCAAGACAGAAAGCTATAAATATTTCTCGTTAAAATTAATACATTTGGAAACACTTTTTAGTTTACTTTTCNATTTGGAAACACTTTTCAGTTTACATCTTTACACATTTTAAAGTTTTTTCAACTATGTGAAACGTAATATCACTTTAGAGGTAATGACTGTTACACTTTCTTCGGTCAAGAGAAACTGTTAAGCTGTTTAGGATGAAGACGCATTTACGGTAAACGAATTCCTCTTCCATGCACATATAAAAATAATACGTTTTNAATTCCTCTTCCATGCACATATAAAAATTATACGTTTACATAAAATAGTAAGCCACGAAACTACTTTTCGTAATACGCAAGTAACTTAACTGTGAATGTGATAGTGTCTGCATTGTACACGCTAAACTTAAAATAGTGACTCTGCATGAAATTAGTTGCAACTAACTGGTTATTTCGGTTGCTGTATTTGTTGATTAAACGTTGCTTCATGTTGTATAACGGTGGATAGCCTACCTGTAAACAGGTCATATTTTAAGCTTCGCAGAGCATTGCAAATTTATTGATGATGGAGTGGGGGGGGGGGGGAGCCTTGTGACGAAACAATTGCTGTTCGTTTGTGCATAGTATTTTATTGCGCAGCGTTAAATGGGCGCACAGAGTAAAAAGTTGGAGTGGTTGTTATGCGAACGCGTGATGTACCGTATGTTTTGGTACGTAGTATCATCCCATCCACCTCCACAATTATTTAAGAATTATGAAATAAATTTATTAATTTCAACATCGACAAAAATGGCGCATCTCGTGCAATTTATTGTGCACCAAATATCAATATTTTCATTTCAAGCACGAGTAAACGAATAAAAAAAATTGAACCAGTTCTTATGTTGTAACTCTAAACAAGACACGGATTCTCCGTTCATTCGATTAATTGGCCAGCATGTAACAGCCTCTCCACTGACTTTCAGTGACTAGTAGTTCACTGACTGTTACCACTAATTCTGTTTTTAGAGTGTTAATCGTAAGATTTTCACGGTAAAGTGAGCACATTGGAAAGCCCTGTTTAAGGTCTTCTTGTGTATTCTTCCTCGACGTAAAATTCGCTTTCCCATGGGTCTAATCACTTTATTCATTCGTCAACCACGCGAAAGAGTAAAGTCGTTGGGAAAGTAAATAATTCACTAATTTTCTCATTCTTATAATAATCTGCAGTTAAAAAAAATATTAAACGAAACAATTAATTCTAGTAGTCACAAACGTTTACATAAAATTCTTAATTAAACGTAAATAAGTGGGACTGCTTTACCTCATTCGTTACCAGCTTTACGCGGAGCGTGCCCGTTGAAATTCATGCAGGTATGAAGAGTATAGCCTGTTAGCGGTTTCTTCACACTTTTTTAAACGGGCCTTTGAATAATCACCTCACGTATGAAGAGCTTGGTTCTTTCCTAAATATTGCATTTATCACAAGCATTTTATGCCTGTTAACACTTAAAAAAACCTTATTTTTAGTTAAATTGAAATAAAACTAATATTCTTTCTTGAAATTATTATATTCAATTTATTATTTATGATAAAAAAAGGGACAAATTATGTATGTTGGTAATGCCCAGAAAAAAAAAATTGTTCTTATGCAATATATTATTACACTTGAGTGCGCACAAATGCGGTGCGTCGTCCCTTTGGTGTAACTTACTAGACCTAGCTAAGCATTGGTAGCACGAGGCGGAGGAATATCTTGGAAGTATTACTTAAATAGGGCTCCAGAAAAGTTGAAAGACTACCAGAATGGACTACATCCCTTTTCAAAATGTTGATTTCAAAATGGCACTGCTAATTACGAGCATCCTTTACGTTCATTTAGGCGAGTGTAATCTTTCCTTGCGCCGACTTGTAAAGTATTCAGTTAAGAGCGGGCCAGCTGGAGTGGTCCGAACTTCTCAAGAGCGGCTCCGGGGCATAGCAGCAGCTGCGGAGAGGACCTCCGCCGGCTCGACGTCTTGCGAAGGGACAATCCTGGGCGCCTGGCGTAACGACGGCTCCCCGCCTTGCAGGAGCGGCGGGCGACGTCGCCGGGAAAAGGAGGATCGGCCACTGGGGACACGAAGGAGCAGCCCCCTTAGCTACTCACCCTCTCTAATCCGCAGTTCCGTCATCCACACGCATCCATAGGCGTGAGGTAGACCGATATCTGCTAGCTGCGTACAACCAATCTCCATGTCCCTTCATTGAAGTGCTGTATAATCAAATGCTTTGCGATACATTTATACTTCCTTTAACCAATTTGTAATGCTGTTTGAATAAATTCAAACAGATTAAAGTATTTTATTCATAAAACAGTACTTGTCATTTAAAAAATTAGATTTACTCACATACACGTTCATCGCTGTTGACAATGTAACTTTGACAGTTGTGTATGATTGGGGTAGGTCAGTGTTAGGTTCATGCGCAGAAGACGAATGAGCGGTGTACCTCATTTTTACTCTATGCAATCATCTCGCTTTGTACGCCAGCTTCAAATCACAAGGATTACAATGTCACCAAGCCCGATTACTAACAGATGCGAAGCGCTCGAATTACCCTGAAAAATAATAGGTGTCCGGCGCAGTTGATAAGCCAACTAATTTGTTCACAAAAGAGCATTTTTATTTCTTACTTTATTGATGCTTTATATGCTGGCCAACACTACGAGGACAACATTTTAATTTTTTATGTTGGTAACTGGACATATAGACTTAATGAAGTTTTCTCAACACGTATTTACGTGGAATATGGATGAATAAACACTTGAAAAAGGCATCCTTGCTCTCTAAACCTGAAACAGTGAACGTGGAATCAAATCAGATAAAACCAGTGAAAATGGCTCCACTGGTGATCACTGCCAGACAACTGATTACTTAAATGGCTGAATTTCAATTATTCGTATGTGTTTTCCACTGAATGTCAAGAATTCCACCACCATGAGACAATTGTTCCCAGTTCATTCAATTTATTCGCCAGTGGGCGAGTGAAGAGATTTGGGCGACTTGTAACATCGATGTCTTGAGATCCGAAGAGGGTGAAGTGAGGAGAGTATGGAGCAGCACCGGAATGCAAGGGCGAGTAAAGCCACCTACCAGCGGCATCGTCTGGCACAACTCCCACATGCGGAAATCCGGAAGGTAACCCTGTCGGGAATCGAGCCCGGTTCGCCTTGGAGGGTACCGAGGCCTACCCAACCACCATGGCCCCTTGCCATTCGGCAGTAGCTTGTCGCCTGCCATTGAGTGAGTAGTATTTCATTGACATGCATCACTGATTCGGGCTTGGATTGCGGTGCAGTCCGCCAGGATTGAACCCACGAGCTCCCGAATGCAAGTCGGCAAGTTAGCACTTGACCAAACTTATGTATAATGATACAACAGAATTATTTCGGTGGTACCCATCGGATACCATTGTGTGTAAAGCATGAGAGAAGAGAACAATAAATGTGAGGTGGAGGAAGTAGGTAGTGGTAGCAGAAATGGGAGAACATACTCCGCGGGAAACACACTGGCCATCGGCAAAGACCGCAACGCTTACGAAACGTCAGGCTGTGACTCAGCGGACATCAAACCAGGGTAAGCGTTGTGTGACTCTGGCAACGTGCCGTGCTAACTGCACTACTTGATCTTGAAAGATGAGTGTAAAATTGGTGCATCATTTCCCCATATGCAAACTTAAGTCTCTAATTTTATGAATAACTTTTCCGATTTATCTATAATTTTAACCCACTGTAGTATAGCGAACGTTCTATCCTATCAATCCCGGGCGTCGGTGTTCTATTCTTTGACTAATCTGGACATGAAAATGGTCGACTATTAATATGGTCAATTTATTGATTTGTGGACAAGAGAAATATTTGAAGAACAAGAAATACTCACGATAAAGCACTGACACAGGTGGAGTCACAAATAATGTAATTTTCAATTGTATCATATATCTGTTCCAAATATAAAATTCTTCAAATTCTGTGGCAGTAAGGTTGTGGTAGTTTTTATTTATATGGAATTGTTTACTTCTGGATTTCAACAAGAGTTATTATGACAATATGACAAAATAGTTTATATGTTTAGGAAGTAAAAATGAAAAATAATTTTCTACACAAAAATTTTTGTAACCCGCCCTTAATAAATATGTATAAAAAATACACTGAAAATATTGCAGCTTTGTTGATAGTATCTGCTCTTCTCAGATATGTATAGTGACATACAAATAAATGGCTGCAACTTCTCTAGCAATGTTGATGGAACACAAATTTTTATGTATGATTCACTAATTTTAACATTATGTCTTTGACAATGAATACTGCAGCTAGTATATTCCTATAAAAGAAGCAATTAAAAAAATAGCATTCCCACTGCTGTTGACTTCCACAAAATATAGATAGCTTAAGTAAACTGAATTTTCTCAATAACTTACTAACCTAATCTCATACGAAATTGTAACAATTGAAAGTGTTAACTGACATGAAAAACACGTATCAGTTATTAAAATTTGTTACAGAACGGAAAATACGTGAACATACCGTGTTTAAGTTCACCAACAAGCAAAGCTGCCACAGAAATGTATATGTTCTAAACCAATTAAATTTAATCTACGTGTGTCTGTAACTGAGTGACACTAGTACATATTATATTTTCTTGATATAAAAATAAACTCGATTAATTAAAAAATGTATGCAAGACAGAAAGCTATAAATATTTCTCGTTAAAATTAATACATTTGGAAACACTTTTCAGTTTACATCTTTACACATTTTAAAGTTTTTTCAACTATGTGAAACGTAATATCACTTTAGAGGTAATGACTGTTACACTTTCTTCGGTCAAGAGAAACTGTTAAGCTGTTTAGGATGAAGACGCATTTACGGTAAACGAATTCCTCTTCCATGCACATATAAAAATAATACGTTTTCATAAAATAGTAAGCCACGAAACTACTTTTCGTAATACGCAAGTAACTTAACTGTGAATGTGATAGTGTCTGCATCGTACACGCTAAACTTAAAATAGTGACTCTGCATGAAATTAGTTGCAACTAACTGGTTATTTCGGTTGCTGTATTTGTTGATTAAACGTTGCTTCATGTTGTATAATGGTGGATAGCCTACCTGTAAACAGGTCATATTTTAAGCTTCGCAGAGCATTGCAAATTTATTGATGATGGAGTGGGGGGGGGGGGGAGCCTTGTGACGAAACAATTGCTGTTCGTTTGTGCATAGTATTTTATTGCGCAGCGTTAAATGGGCGCACAGAGTAAAAAGTTGGAGTGGTTGTTATGCGAACGCGTGATGTACCGTATGTTTTGGTACGTAGTATCATCCCATCCACCTCCACAATTATTTAAGAATTATGAAATAAATTTATTAATTTCAACATCGACAAAAATGGCGCATCTCGTGCAATTTATTGTGCACCAAATATCAATATTTTCATTTCAAGCACGAGTAAACGAATAAAAAAAATTGAACCAGTTCTTATGTTGTAACTCTAAACAAGACACGGATTCTCCGTTCATTCGATTAATTGGCCAGCATGTAACAGCCTCTCCACTGACTTTCAGTGACTAGTAGTTCACTGACTGTTACCACTAATTCTGTTTTTAGAGTGTTAAACGTAAGATCTTCACGGTAAAGTGAGCACATTGGAAAGCCCTGTTTAAGGTCTTCTTGTGTATTCTTCCTCGACGTAAAATTCGCTTTGCCATGGGTCTAATCACTTTATTCATTCGTCAACCACGCGAAAGAGTAAAGTCGTTGGGAAAGTAAATAATTCACTAATTTTCTCATTCTTATAATAATCTGCAGTTAAAAAAAATATTAAACGAAACAATTAATTCTAGTAGTCACAAACGTTTACATAAAATTCTTAATTAAACGTAAATAAGTGGGACTGCTTTACCTCATTCGTTACCAGCTTTACGCGGAGCGTGCCCGTTGAAATTCATGCAGGTATGAAGAGTATAGCCTGTTAGCGGTTTCTTCACACTTTTTTAAACGGGCCTTTGAATAATCACCTCACGTATGAAGAGCTTGGTTCTTTCCTAAATATTGCATTTATCACAAGCATTTTATGCCTGTTAACACTTAAAAAAACCTTATTTTTAGTTAAATTGAAATAAAACTAATATTCTTTCTTGAAATTATTATATTCAATTTATTATTTATGATAAAAAAAGGGACAAATTATGTATGTTGGTAATGCCCAGAAAAAAAAAATTGTTCTTATGCAATATATTATTACACTTGAGTGCGCACAAATGCGGTTCGTCGTCCCTTTGGTGTAACTTACTAGACCTAGCTAAGCTTTGTTAGCACGAGGCGGAGGAATATCTTGGAAGTATTACTTAAATAGGGCTCCAGAAAAGTTGAAAGAATACCAGAATGGACTACATCCCTTTTCAAAATGTTGATTTCAAAATGGCACTGCTAATCACGAGCATCCTTTACGTTCATTTAGGCGAGTGTAATCTTTCCTTGCGCCGACTTGTAAAGTATTCAGTTAAGAGCGGGCCAGCTGGAGTGGTCCGAACTTCTCAAGAGCGGCTCCGGGGCATAGCACCAGCTGCGGAGAGGACCTCCGCCGGCTCGACGTCTTGCGAAGGGACAATCCTGGGCGCCTGGCGTAACGACGGCTCCCCGCCTTGCAGGAGCGGCGGGCGACGTCGCCGGGAAAAGGAGGATCGGCCACTGGGGACACGAAGGAGCAGCCCCCTTAGCGACGCTTCGCTCCTTTTGCATCACGGCCCTCCTGAGGGAGCCACTTCCATTCGCCCCGGACAGAGAGTGAGAGAGAGGGGTAGAGAGAGAAGGAGGAGGCCTGGTAGCTCTCCCATTACCCTCGCCCGCCGTCTCATGGTACTGTTCAACCAACTTATCTAGAGGCCTCGCTACTGAGCGCTGCCTTCACCTTCACTGTGGCACGTGTCGGGTTGCCGAGCCAAGCTCGTGGCGGGAGACCCTTATCACTGGCTGTGCACAACCAATCTCCCTGTGCCAAAATTGAACTGCTTTTCTGCAAACACGTCTAGCGAAAACGGTATGGTTTGGATTTTAGGTTAGAAAACTGGTTTGTAAACAAATGCTTTGAGGTGTACCTATACCACCTCTAACCGACTTATAAGGCATATTTATTCAATTCAAATTGATGAAAGTTTCTTGTTCATACACTAATGCTTGTCATTCAAAAATGAAGATATAAAAAAAACATTTTCATCACTGGNGATGAAAGTTTCTTGTTCATACACTAATGCTTGTCATTCAAAAATGAAGATATAAAAAAAACATTTTCATCACTGGTGACCATTTGACTTTGACAGTAGTGTTCCTTTGGTGTAGGTCAATTTTGGGTACTTGCGCAGAAGACGAATAAGCGATCTACCTTATATTTAGTACATGCGTGGGAGAGGGCTGGAGAGTTGAACATGGTAAATGATTTTTACGATGAACTGAGCAATTTTGAAATCGACATTTGAAAAATATCACTGTCCCTACCTGCATACATTTCAACCTCTACCCTGAGTGGCATGCGCTCAGTTAAGTTCGCAACGGCGGAGAAAATATAGTTCTATGTATTAACGTCAAAATAAAAGCGCAAGGTAATCATTTGTGAATACCCAAAATATTTACTTGGCTTTGTGTTATATTCATGCATTAAAATGTTAGAATTAGCTAATTTGAAAAATATTTACATTTCTAATAATTTTACAGTTTTACTTGATCAACGCATGATTAAAGTGATCAGGCCCGTGGCAATATTTATTTGGCATATTAGAAGAATACACAATGTGCATGCAAGTGGATCTTAAGTGCTTAGTCTATAGTTCTCCACACAACATTCACGTAAACCTACCACCGACAAACCAAGATGAGCTCTACAATAACATACTGTCTCTTACTTCACACCATTTCTTCAACTTCGTCGATATGTATGTTTGTCATGCGTGGTTTCGCTTTTTTGTGTCTAACACGCGTTATTGATAACAGGTAGTTAGAAAATCCTATAGTTTGCACGTGGCCGT
>NQII01001762.1:280627-446074 GCA_002778355.1 Clitarchus hookeri | reverse complement strand
CGTTCTATATATTTACATACCTTCCAAAATGACATGTTATTGACTGCTACCTCAATAGTGAAATAGCAGTTAGCATGACGAGATCAACCTCTCAGACCCGTGGATATAACGTAGACCATATGTTCAATAAGTATATTGTTATATAAGCAACTTTTAAAAGTGGTTCGTTTAATATAATCTGGATTAAGCTGTTTTCTATAGACGTAAATTTATATTTTTTTTAATCTGAGGTGATTTTTTTTTTTTAAACTCTTCGATATGTAGTTTTACACATTGTTCTTAATTTATCACCCTATAATATAATTGTAACATATTTCTCAGCGTACGGTGACTTAAAATTCAACTTTCCAAGTTTATGTAGCAATACGAATAAAACACATCGTAGAATTATTTTACTAGTTTTCAATGAACTGGTATTTTTTTAAGTTAATTTCATTTTCTTTAAAGGATGCTATTTATGTAGTTGGCTGGTAGTGGTGTTATTTAATATTGTTTCTAATAGGCACATAATTCGCCAAAACTCACTTCAACATATTTTCAGAATATTTATGAGAATCATCACCATTATGTTGGTAATATTTTTGTGTGAATGAATTTGTCATCTCTAACAAGCCACCTTTATCTCACACTACCATGTATATTTAGAATAAATGTATTTCAGATGAACTTGGTGATGAATTGGTTTTGCAGTAATTCGTCGGGTACAGTAGTTACGAACTGTGTACTATTCGCGTGACGAAAGATAAATGAAGAAAAAGAGAGTGTCTATTCTTTGAAATTAAACTTGTTACGTTTTGTTTTAACAGAAGCGTGATGGTCTGGTAATAATAACACTTACCTCCCATCATGATGCGAATGGAGCACAGAAACGCCTGTTAAGCTAATGTTAAAATACCTGACCTAAAATAAAGTAGTTACATTGGAACAAAACAGCTTGAGAAATACCACAGTAAGACCAATATTCCATATGGGCGAAATTAAAAGCACATGTATTGTCTCAATCATAATGCAAACATATAAATAAATGGTCAGTAAAATCTAGAGGTTTATCAGAAATTTCTAACAGGATAATTTTATTCATTGGAAATTTTTTTGATAACACACTACTGCAGAGAAGACCATTTAAATTTATTGGCATTTTGGGTTTGGATAAGTGCAATTCGCTGTAAAAATTTAGAAAACACCATAAAAAATAGTTTTCTGAAATAATTAGTAGGTGTTCAGAGGTGTTTTCAGCTCGTTGAAGGCCATATACAAAAATTTAAATAATAATTTTTTAACGTCACAGCGAACTAGAGACGTTTCTAAAAAGTATCTTATACTCAACTACATAAGTGTCCAAAATGAAAGCATAATTAATACCGTAGAAAATATTTCACTAATGAAGTATCAGAGCTGTGCACACATAGTAAGGTATACACAAAATATAGTGAAAATAAATTAAATGTTTATCTGCTATAGACAGGAGTGGACAACATCAAATCGACATTTCGTTATTGTAAAGACAAACATACAATAATAACCAACATTGAACACTATTTTCTGAATAGAAAAAAATGTTTTATGGGGTGTGGTTACCTAAAAAGGCTACAAACACCACACAACTACGGGGCATGCACTATACAAAGTGGCTCACGAGCTCTATTGGTAGTTTGTTTACGTTACATGCCATCTACAAAGTGGTTCTCGAGCTCTATTGGTAGTTTGTTCCATTCCTCACGAAAAGCATCGCGGAGCTCTGAAGTTATCCATGGTGGAGACTGGCGGGCTGCAACTCGTTGCTCTAATGCATCCCAGACATCCTCTATAGGGCTCATGTCTGGGTACCTCGCTGCGCCTCTGGGCAATAACGGTTCCTTCATTCAAGATGTGCAGTTCCATATGTACACCGAAAAGGATGCCTGCCCACAACATTTTAGTTTTTCTGTGTTCAAGGTTCTCTCCAGACGAATGTGCGTGTTTCTACATTCGTTGGCGATCCACTTTCGATACCGCTGACTCCACTGTAAACGGACTCGTCTGTACACTGTTTTAAGCGGGATACCTGATACCGAATGTCTGGTATACAGACCAGCTGTCCTGAGTCTCGTTTCCGGTACACAGTTTGCCGAGAAGCTTGAACTCCAGAGTTATCTGCAAGTTCCGAGGGAAGTTTTTTTTTGTAGGCATTGTCCGGTTTCGTTGTGCAGTTAAGGCCCGATATCGATCTTTAAGCGGAGATTTTATTCTTGGGTGACCTTGTATTGGCCTACGATGAACATCGCATGTGTCTCGGAACTTTCACCAAAGCCTGGGAATATAACATTATCGCACATTCAGGGCTACTGAGACTCTAATCTCTCTAACCTGCCTCAAGGCGTCCGACGATTCGTCCCTTTAAAAACGGGTTCCATCCGACGTTTTGTGCCTCGTTATTTCTGTACAGTGCACACTTTATAACAAGATTTCCGTCCAATCACAATGAGAACACAACGCATCCAGGGATGATACACTGTTTCGTTCATCTTTTGTTCACGAGCCTACTTGACGCTGACTGCGCTCTTGCCAGTGCACGTAATCTGATGTCACGCCGCTTCATAAATACTGTATTTACCGCCATCGCAAAAGTGTTATATTTTCGGTGATCGCACAACTATCCCCATTCCAGTTTTAAAGTTTTCATTTTAGNTGATCGCACAACTATCCCCATTCCAGTTTTAAAGTTTTCATTTTAGGCTTCACTTTTGGATACTAGTGTAATTTCTTGGAGGGACATGTAGTATTTGTGTATTTATGTGTACTATATTTATGCGGTTATGAACTCGTTATATTCAATAAATACGACGATATTATCCTACTTGTTTTCGTGTAACATAAATGGTTATCTCATTTAAAAAAGACATGGCCTAGCACTTTGTGGTGTACTTGTATATAACCTGTTGAAACACTTGCGCTAAACAAAACTACAACCAAACTCCTGCGTAAAGATAAAGCTGAAGCAATTTGGTTTTCATGTACTTAAGACGCGAAGCTCGCATTCCGTTGGGGGGTTGTTTTCGTGCTGATCTGTCGCAATGGGAGTGGGTAATTGCTACGCAGCTACTTAACCTTCCTCATACAGTGTAAATGCCGGTCCACGTTCTGTTTCGTGTGCGTTCCTACGTCCTTGTTCGTTAGGCTGAGACCGCAGTTACTCACTGCTCGCCGGAATAAATAAATATTATTTAAATTGGTCTCATTTCTAGTACGCTCCTTTGCCAACCCCAGTGAGTGTGACTTGTTTAAACATTTTTTTAATCCCTTACCTGGTAATGCGTTGGTCAGTTCACTTTAGAGCATGTTAATTTTTGTTATTAATTTACAAATATGTCNTATCCCTTACCTGGTAATGCGTTGGTCAGTTCACTTTAGAGCATGTTAATTTTTGTTATTAATTTACAAATATGTCCTGTTTAGTACGTACCAAGCGGGGTAGCTCAGTGGTTAAATTTTGGATACGCATTCAGGAGGGGTTGTGTTTTAATCTTGGTCCGGCAATCTTAATTTAGATTTTACGTGGTTTCCCGAAGTCATGCCACACGAATTCTGGGATGGTTACTTACTGCATGGCACGGTCAATTACTTCTTCGTTCGAGATTTTCCGAGCTACTTGCATCGTCTCTAATATCCTCGGTATTAACAAGTAGTTAACTCTTATCTGCCTACATACTTTGTTAAATACGTAATGTCAAACCTTTTTTATGTCTTATCTATAAGTATAGTGCTGCAGAAGAAAACCCTTAGGGGCGTTATGACCCATGCTGTATAAGTTATGAGCGAAACCTACCGCACCAGTTAATGGTTAAAGTGCATGTGTTTCAAGCTTTAAATGCAGGTTTGACGTACGTGTGTGTATGCAGTTAAAGGTTAGTTCAGTGTGTTAACCTAGTGACTCGTTAATAATAAGGAACGGGCATCAACGCCTATTAATATTACTACTGAAATGCTACAACATGTGCAGCAATCTTTATATGACAGGCTAGAAGATTGTATTGTATCTCATTGTCTTCATTTTGAACACAGCCTGTGAAGAACTGTTTTCTCTTTCTTCTTCAGAATTTACAGACTCGGTTTTTTCAGTTTTTTTAAGGCAATGGTACAGTATAATCACATAAATGTGCAAGATGTAACATGTGTTTTAGTGTGTGCGGTTTTCTTCTGAATGTGCAAGAAAACACATGTTATATCTTGATCATTTATGTGATTTTACTCTACCAAGTATTACCTCTGACTTAAGAAATACATATATAAAAAAAAAGAAACAAAGTATGTGAATTCTGAAGAAGAAACGGAAAACTATCCTTCCCAAGTTGTGTACATAATNATAAAAAAAAAGAAACAAAGTATGTGAATTCTGAAGAAGAAACGGAAAACTATCCTTCCCAAGTTGTGTACATAATTAAGACCATGAACTACAATACAATCTTCTATTATGTCATGTAAATATTGCTGCACATGTTGTATCATTTCAGCATAAATTACCGAATAGAAAGCTGTAATGCGTTGTTTCATATCTTCTGATGTAGTCGGTATGTTGTTGTGTCTTTTAGCGTTCCCCACCAAAAAAAATTTAAGGTGTGAGGTCTGGTAAACGAGCAGGCCAACGCACAGGTCTCCTTCGTCCAAGCCAACGATTTTGAATCAATCGGTTAAGACCAGCTGTAGTACGTGTTGCACTATGCGCTTATGAACCATCATGCTTTACCTCAGGAGCCTTTTAGTATACAGTGGGTGGTCTAACATCTGTGGAAATTCGTCTATTAAGAGGTTGACGTACTTTCTGAAATCCAGTGTTCCTCTAAAAAAAAGAGCGTATGAGTTAACGGTTTATTATTCCACACCACACATTTACACTCCATGAAGGCTGCTGTTCCAAGAGAATTGTTAACTTACCAATAGCATGTTTCTGATGTTGACTTGGCCATTATTTGAAAATGTTGCTTCTTCACTAAACAAGATAACATGAAAAATAGGGTGTATCATGTCTTAATGCCCATGTACAAAAGATAACACGATTTCTGAAAACAGTTTCTATGTACATCTTGATGGAGAGAGACATTATACTGATGGAGCTTATAAAGGTGCAGAATTTGTATTACACTTGCCTGACTCATGCCACTCCGTCTTGCGATTGTACGAGAACTAACTTGCGGGTTTTCAGTAACAGCTGCTAGAATATTGATCTCACCATCTTCTCCGGTCACTCGTTTTTTCTATTACTTTTTCGAGGTGCTACATACTTCCAGTTTCCCGTAATTGGTTAAAGAGGTTCGCAAATAACTGTTGAGATGGTTGACGTCTCTTGTGATATCATTCAGCGTACACATTACAAGAACGAACAGCATTCTTCCTGCATTCGCCGTTCACCATGAGCAGGTCGGCTTTTTTAGCATTAGTAAATATCATCTTCCAGCACGTCCTACGTCTAGATAGTATAAACTATCACGAAGCAATGACTGGAAGGTCCCGACGCATTGAGTGTACAGTAAACCGAATGTACACAATCATACAAACATCGTAGCCTGGTAACCAAGCAGTTAAATGGAGGAGACAACTGTTGGTATTTAAAATTGTCATATTTAGATAGCANCATCGTAGCCTGGTAACCAAGCAGTTAAATGGAGGAGACAACTGTTGGTATTTAAAATTGTCATATTTAGATAGCAGGTAAACTACTTACGCTATAATTCTGCAAAAACGCCGTTGATATTCTTATTTCCTCTAGTTTTATTTTCTTGATTTGAATAGGCATATTTCCATTTGAAAAATATAACTTCGTTCAATAAATACACATTCTTCTACTTATTGAAATCTGTGTATGGGCTGCAATTATGAACCGTTGTCTAAAATTCACTTCTGTGAAACCAGCACATAATAGCGTATTTTATTTCGGAAATATTGGCAGTGCTAGTTTTAGGTGATGCGCTCTGTATAAAAAATCAGTTAACTAGTGCCAGCGCGAGATTTTTTTGTTAACCTCGACACTTTGTTTCATGTGCTGCTGGGACCGCGGTGGCTAAGCGGTAAGCCTGCTCGTTTCCCACCAATCTATTTCATTTTCTTTCTTCCTAGCAAGATATAATCTTCTATATTAGTAAAAACAATTCCGTTTACGGAAAAGCCCTGGCAAAATGTACCTATATTTCTTCGTAAATTTACAATATGCCACTAACGACAATATCAGTATTCAGAAATGTACGGAATTAACCACATATTTTTTTGGAAAAATTTCGTTAAGGTACTGAAATTATTTACAATTATATATTTTTTTCGTTAAAGTTTATACAAATATTACAAAATAATTTAATAATACTCTAAAGTTGAATTTTGAAAGGGTGATTTACGATACTGTTACTCTCCCGATTTATGACATAATAGTTTTCTCTTTTAGGTGACAGCTTCATCTATCTATAAGAAGACCGATGAGGAAATCATTCTCTGAATATGATTTTGACATTGTTGAATGTGAACATAGCAGTTTGGATTCAAGTATATTTAATGCATGGTTGCTGTTTTATAAAATGGCGTTCAAACAGGTTTCTGGAATGAATTAAATTTTGATAAAATTATTGACTTGCATTTGATACATTATGTTACAATACTAAGTTTTAAATTATACAAAAATTAATACCTGCCCAAAATGTTATGGAAGAGCTAAGAAAATATTTTAGTTTCAGTGATAACATTTTCTAATTGTAATATATTAATAAATAAATTATATCAGCCATCGGACTTAAATATTGTCACTCTTATGTTCACTGATGTTTTCTCTCGCAAGGCACACAGAATGAGCAGCAAATCCCTCACCACATTTACAATAAAATACGCATAGTTTGAGTGGATACAAAATTTTGCTGTGGCTTTCTAATAGAGCTTATTTCAGAAATGTGTTCCCTTCGCAAGCAGATTATATTTATTTTTTATGTTTATATTAACCTTTAACTTTTACAGTATTTAAATTTATCGTTATGATGTTATTCTTAATCTTTTTTTTTTGCGCTTTAACGAGATTCTCTTACTACTACACAGCTTTCATCTGTTTGTATTTAACTTGACAACTGAGTCAGATTTATTGGAATAGTTGTAAATGGGAAGAGGTGTCCAACTTAATTGAATTCAGAAAATGATAAGTGGTGTGTATTATGAATGAACTCTCACCACAATTAAGCTTTGCCCNTCCAACTTAATTGAATTCAGAAAATGATAAGTGGTGTGTATTATGAATGAACTCTCACCACAATTAAGCTTTGCCCGTTTATATATTTGTGAATATCTCGACTACTGTGCGAGGTATACAGCTTCACTAAGAAACCCTTCTCTGTTTTGACATCATGTTTCATTATTTGTACCCAAAGTGTAATCACTAATAACCGAACACATTCTATTGAATGCAATNGGTTTTGACATCATGTTTCATTATTTGTACCCAAAGTGTAATCACTAATAACCGAACACATTCTATTGAATGCAATATGGTGAAAACCCCTATTATTTATATGATGGATGTGGTTATGTGGCATGGACTCAAGAAGTCGTTGGAAGTCCCCGGCAGAAATATTGAGCCATGCAGCCTCTATATACAACCACAACTGCGAAAGTGTTGCCGGTGCAGGAGTTTGTGCACGAACTGACTTCTCGATCATGTCCCATTAATGTTTAATGGGATTCATGTCGGGCGATTTTGTTGGTCAAATCATTTGCTGAAATTGTCCAGAATTTACTTCAAACCAATCGTGAACATTTGGGGCCCGGTGACATGGCGCATTGTCATCTATAGAAATTCAATCGTTGTTTGGGTACATGAAGTCCATGAATTGCTGCAAGTGGTCTCCAAGTAGCTGAACACAACACTTTCCAGGCAATGATATGTTCAGTTGAACCAGAGGATCCAGTCCATTCCATGTAAAAATAGCCCACACCATTATGGAGCCACCACCACCTCGCAAAGTTCCTTGTTGACAACTTGAGTCCATGGATTCGTGGGGTCTGCGCCAAACTCGAACTTTACCATTATCTCTTACCAACTGAAATCGGGACTTATCTGACCAAGCCACGGTTTTCAANACCATTATCTCTTACCAACTGAAATCGGGACTTATCTGACCAAGCCACGGTTTTCAAGTCGTCTAGGGTCCAACCGATATGGTCACAAGCCCAGGAGAGACGCTGCAGGCGATGTCGTGCTGTTAGTAAAGGAACTCGATTGGGTCTTCCACTGGTATAGCCCAGTACAGCCAAAGATCTCCGCACTGTCCTAACGGACACGACCGTCGTACCTCCCACATTCATTCCTGTGGTTATTTCACTCAGTGTTGCTTGTCTGTTAACACCGACCATTCTGCGCACACGTCGTTAGTCTCGGTCATTAAGAGCAGGTGATCGGCCACTGCGTTGTCCATGGTAGGAGGTTATGCCTGAAATTAGGTATTCTCGGCATACTCTTGACACTGTGGATCTCGGAATGTTGAATTCCCTAACTATTTCAGAAATTGAATGTCCCGTGCGTCTGGCTGAAACTACCATTCCGTGTTCAAAGTCTGTTAATTCCCGTCGTGCGGCCATAATCACGTCAGAAACCTTTCCACATGAATCACTTGACTACTAATGAAAGCCCAACCAATGCACTACCCATTTATACAGTTTGCACGCGATACTACTGCCATCTGTATATTTGCATATTGCTATCCCATGACTTCTTTCACCTCTGTGTAGAAAATGCCATTGGTGTACTGCAAGGAGTTGTCATATAGTTTCAAATCAAGTGTCTTTTTCCCTACAATTCTAATGTCTTCTACTGTCGGTAGTTACTGTTCTACAACCAAGAATTTCCTGTTGAATTTGTTCGTACATCTCAGAAGCTCTTTGTGTGAATGCATATATATTTATACTGCCCGAAATACCATTCCTCGCTTTTGTAGTTTATGAGGTATCAAAAGTGCTCTTAATTGATGCAGAAACTCTATATATGTATATATATTGGAAGAGATGGGTCACGAATCAGACCTACAAACTTAATTTATTTTTGGACGACGTTACCACTTCGGCAGTCAATAAACATTGATTCCATAGACTGTAAGTGTATTCGTAAATAAGATTTAATAAATGTCATAAATGGTATTCACGGAAACCGTTACTTTTTCTTGTTGTTATAAATAACATTATCATCTCTCACGGTTCACAAATATTTGTGTCTACAGTTCACAATTTTGGAATTCCCATTCGGCCAACAATTCGTAAAGAAAATCAATAGGATTTGTTCTTCATGCACACATTCAACACTGCAACAAGCATTAATTTCATTCTCTTATTATTATCGACTTTCAATTACAGGGAAAATAAACTAAATGTTAGTTGAACACACGTGATGAAATTAATTGCATGATGAAAACGCTTGCTTTCGTTTGCTAAGGTCTGAAATCAGCACAAAAACTCGTAGGGATAAGAACCCCATTTTAACTCGCAAAAAATAGTGTAACTCGTAGCAGTGTTTGTAAGCGGTAATATTTTAAGTGGGCTGGCTCGTCCAGTGACAAGCAAGTGTTCATGCATATATTCTCACAAGAAAAATTTTCCCATGTGCTGCTGGCTGAACTTGGTGCTTGAACTTCCAACGCGCTGAAATTTTTGGGCGTCGCATAATGGATGTAGCCGGAATCACACGTTACCGTTTCTTTCTTAATTAACATTTTCCGCAAAAAATAAAACCTCATCCTTAAACTGATATGAAGAAAAACTGATCGCAATACACAAGTTTTACAATGCTGTAAACTATTTAAGCATGTGAATAAAGAAACTGGAATTCCTCTCGCATGGCATGTGTCAACGTAAACTTAATAATCCGCTACGTTATTTGCTGCAATGGTTTCGTGCCCTTGTAGAGTAACAAAAACGTTTCAACACCAACATATAAACAAGTTGAAACAAATAATATACAGCGCAGAGAATACAGTTTGTAATATTATTTGTAATTTTTTTGTCAATAACAGTTATTATGCTCGTGGCAGATGCCATATAGTTGTTGCTGTTTCTTCCGCACGGAACAAGAGATCGTAGCTGCGCTTCGATGTTGTTGAAATCCCATAATCGCGGCGAGGTAACGTGAAACACATATTTCGTTCTCAAAATTGTTTTATTTGAGTTAACACATTTAAATTCACAAGTGCGAGGAATATTCATAATACGACCGGTGAACGTATTGTGTTTAGTATGCGAAGTTTTCGAAGCTGGTTTTTGTGGTTACGTACTAATAGTAATACACTGAGCTGACGAAAGTCATGGGATAGCAATATGTAAATATAAAGATAGCACTAGTATTGCGTACAAAACGTATAAATGGGCAGTGCATTGGTTGGGTTTTCATTTGTAGTCAAGTGATTCATGTGAAATGGTTTCTGACGTGATTATGGCTGTACGACGGTAATTAACAGACTTTGAACGCGGAACGGTAGTTGGAGCTAGACACATGGGACATTCAATTTCGGAAATAGTTAGGGAATTCAACATTCCGAGGTCCACAGTGTCAAGAGTGTGCCTAGAATACCTAATTTCAGGCATAACCTCCCAACCATTGACAACGCGTTGGCCGACCGCCTGCACTTAATGACCGAGACTAACGACGTGTGTGCAGAATGATCAGTGTTAACAGACAAGCAACACTGCGTGAAATAACCGCAGGAATCAATGTGGGACGTACGATGAACGTGTCCGTTGGGACAGTGCGATGAACTTTGGCTGTACTGGGCTAAGCCAGCAGAAGACCGACTCGAGTGCCTTTACTAACAGCACGACATCGCCTGCAGCGCCTCTCCTGGGCTCGTGACCATATCGGTTGGATCCTAGACGACTGGAAAACAGTGGCTTGGTCAGATGAGTCCCGATTTAAGTTGGTAACAGCTGATTGTAGGGTTTGAGTGTGCTGCAGACCCCACGAATCCATGGATCCAAGTTGTCAACAAGGTACTGTGCAAGGTGGTGGTGGCTTCATAATGGTGTGGGCTGTTTTTACATGGAATGGACTGGGTCCTCTGGTCTAACTGAACCGATCATTGATTGGAAAGGGTTATGTTCAGCTACTTGGAGACCACTTGCAGCCATTCGTGGACTTCATGTACCCAAACAACGATGGATATTTTATGCATGACAATTCGCCATGTTACTGGGCCACAACTGTTCGCGATTTGTTTGAAGAACATTCTGGACAATCCCAGCGTATGATTTGGCTACCAAGATTGCCTACATGAAACCCATCGGACATTTATGGGACATAATCGAGAAATCACTTCATGAACAAACTCCTGCACCGGTAACACTTTCGCAATTATGGACGTCTATAGAGGCAGCATGGCACAATATTTCTGTCGGGGACTTCCAACGACTTGTTGAGTTCATGCCACGACGAGTTTCTGCACTTCACCGGGTAAAAGGAGGTCCTACACGGTATTAGGAGGTATCCTATGACTTTTTTCGTCTCAGTGTATTTAATACGCTATGACGTCACGGTGAAACCAGGCATGAGCGGCGAGTTTTGGCGCGAGAACAAAATGTGATATTTTCAGGTGGTTATATTTTTAATTAAATCTTTCTATTCAGTCGGAACATTTTCTAGGAGCAATGTTGGTATAATAATTATTGAATAAATTTTATCAGCAGAAATTCGTAATTTCTAAAGGGTACTTATGTAATACAATATTAATTGTAAATACCCAACTTAAAACACTACCCAAGGCTAAACTTGAGCTACTTCCCTAGTGGGTGAAGCTAGCTTGAACGGTAAAAGTATTTTAAGTATTCCAACCTACTTTTATAATACTAGTTTTATCAAGGAATTGGCTGACAAACTGAGAAATTAATTGTAAACTATTTTTCCTTAACTAGGTTTCAGTGAATGAAAGAAAATATCGTATCTTTAACTTTATAACTTTTGGCAAGCATATTTTTAAAAGTTTATAAACAACATACTCAATTTTGTGTACACCTCAAAATATTTCTGATATATACAAAACCGTACCTAGAAATAGTTTGGAAAAACATTGTTTCTTCTTAACGGTTATGCGTTAAAGTTGAAGATAAATACATGCGTAAATACACAAGATGTGAACCCGTGAACACATGGAAGACAATTGTCGCATTATTTTCTATTCGTGATGTTGCTATGACTGAAAGTTTATTCATTAATATCTTTCTTCGTCGAAAAATCAATTACATTTTTTCTGCACAAGATTATATTTTAAAATATTCTTGTTTTGTTTATCTAATGCGATGAAATTTGTATTTCCATTGATAAGTTATTAAATCAAATATATGTGGACAAATTTCACACAAGCAGAGACCATTTTTATCACATTCCAAAAAATGTACACACTGTATTTTTCAAAGGTAGCCACAAATGATATTTTTTATTAAATAATACAGCCATTTGCAATTGTATACTATCGCAGTAAAAAGGTTCGTGGACAGACTGTGCCCCGAGTGTAGGCAGCCACATACCATGGCGTCCAATAAAATATTTACTGTACTAGGTAGATAAATGTTTTTACGGTAAAGTGGGCACTTTTTAAATCAACATTATAAAAATGACACTGATCTTAACCGCATATATTTTAACTGGAATACTGACTGGTATGCGCCCCGCAAATATGGTAACGACGAATGGAAAATAGTTCCGTGTTTTATGTTTCAATTTAAACGGTCATGTAACACTGAAATTATTTGGTTTTGGTTTCTTTTACATAAATGCATATCTATTTATAAAAATGGCACAAATTCCAAAATATTTACTTTTCTAATCATTTGACGGTTTCACTTTACTGACGGATGAATAATGTAACGAGGACCACGGAAATGTTAATTTTACTATGGTGGAAGAATACACAGTGTAGATACAAGTGCATCTTATGTAGGGCTTTCAGAAGTGCTCAGTTTACCATGAACAGCCTGTAGTAATTAAAATATATTTAGAGAAAAAAGACAAAACGGTAATTCTAAGAAGTGTCATTGAATATATGTTTTCAACTTTGTGAATTCATCTCTCACAGAAAATAAGATAGAAAAAATAATATGACTCAAAGCTTAAAGGGACTTCTGATGGGCGTGTGTGCCCATCAAGCAAGGTGCTTAGTAATGAATTTATTTAATATATCAGTTACTGCGTGAGATTAAAGAGGAAACCGGCGGATGATATTTAGCCGACAAAAGATCTTAAATGTCAGAAATTTTTTATTGTAAAATCATCGCCTTTCATAAATTAAATTGGAGTTGCTTGAAAATTATAGTTATAAAAGCATATTTACACCCAGCTGTCCTGCGTTTTCATTATTTCAGCCTAAATGTACATATAAAGGAACTAGATCTACTTAGTGAAACACACTGAGGCCCACAGTGTTCCAGTAAAGTGTGCACTAATTTTCAAAGTGAGCAGCGGCACAGCTGCTTGCATAGATCACACTTCTGCTACCCACAAATGCTTGTGTGGCAGTTTGTTGCGAGGATGACAATGAAGGTATACAAAAGTCCATGTCTTATAGAAATGTAAATGTTTACTATAAATAACATTTTTTATCACACACGATACACATTTTCATTGGTAAGACACATTTTGTTTGGCTGAATAAAGGAGACATATTTTGGTTCAGAAGAACAAAGGTTATTATTGAAAAAAAGCGTATAAATAACGTAACTGTAACAACGAAGAGTGAGGAACCTAATGAAATAGACTTGCAAATAATTATACAAAATGTAATTTTTTTATGTAACATAATATGTGCTTTCCCCAATAATCGCAATAAATTGCTATATATATATACACACAAACACACAAACTAACCGGTTCGGTTTCACCCGGGTACAATTGAGATTTGCAGTGATACACTAATAAATAAATTGGGAAAAGACCAATAATTTGTGTGAAAACAGAATTATGAAATTANCCAATAATTTGTGTGAAAACAGAATTATGAAATTATACTATGTTACCCTAGGTTTTTAACTAATTTTGGCAACCCAAAAGAAAGGAAATATTTTTTACTCGATAGCTAGGAAGTCGGGTAATGATTTTGGAGTATATATGTGCCAATATAGCGTAGTTACCAGATTTCCGCTTTCCAACGTCGATGTATGAAGATCAAAACGNAAACTAACCGGTTCGGTTTCACCCGGGTACAATTGAGATTTGCAGTGATACACTAATAAATAAATTGGGAAAAGACAAATAATTTGTGTGAAAACAGAATTATGAAATTATACTATGTTACCCTAGGTTTTTAACTAATTTTGGCAACCCAAAAGAAAGGAAATATTTTTTACTCGATAGCTAGGAAGTCGGGTAATGATTCNACTCGATAGCTAGGAAGTCGGGTAATGATTCTGGAGTATATATGTGCCAATATAGCGTAGTTACCAGATTTCCGCTTTCCAACGTCGATGTATGAAGATCAAAACGTGAGTTTCATCAAATTGTAGCTTTAGAAAAAAGTGTACCTAGGTACTCCTTTTTGCGCTTGGTTGAGGGATCTTAATAGATAACCAAAGTTAAGCAGCATTCCCAGTGGCACACATTTGGATGGGTAACCGTTTAGTGTGGCAAAGTATCTGAGCGCTTCCGGACTTAGGAGGGCACGTTTACTATTCGGTCCCGGTTGTTATCGATTTATAGCAGTCATTTAGCCATTTCAGAAGTCTTTAGGTGGCCTGATAAACTCTGACACCAAAGGAAAAAAATTATTTCGGTCACTTTCCCAGCCGTTGCACAATTAGGTTTGGTTGTTATTCCACACCAACCGTACAAGTTTCCGGGATAAAGAGTATCCTATGATGTATTCTAGAACCTAAAGTACCAACATACCAAATTTCATCAAAATCCATTCAGCCGTTCGGTCATGTTCCCAGCCGTTGCAGAATTATATTGGTTGTTATTACACAGGACCCGTGCAATTTACAGGGGATAAAAAGTATGTAATGTTCTATTCCAGGACCTAAAGTACCTACATACAAAACTTCATCAAAATCCGTTAAGCCGTTATGGAGCTGAGTGGTAACAAACATACACACAACATACAGACTTTCGTATTTATAATATTAGTAATATGTGTATATACATACACCTTGGTAGTCACGTTTCGAAAAGGCAGCACACCCACTGCATGGACATTTTTGCACTAATTTCNAGCCGTTGCATAATTAGGTTTGGTTGTTATTCCACACCAACCGTACAAGTTTCCGGGATAAAGAGTATCCTATGATCTATTCTAGAACCTAAAGTACCAACATACCAAATTTCATCAAAATCCATTCAGCCGTTCGGTCATGTTCCCAGCCGTTGCAGAATTATATTGGTTGTAATTACACAGGACCCGTGCAATTTACAGGGGATAAAAAGTATGTAATGTTCTATTCCAGGACCTAAAGTACCTACATACAAAACTTCATCAAAATCCGTTAAGCCGTTATGGAGCTGAGTGGTAACAAACATACACACAAACGCACACACAACACACAGACTTTCGTATTTATAATATTAGTAATATGTGTANCAGACTTTCGTATTTATAATATTAGTAATATGTGTATATATACATACACCTTGGTAGTCACGTTTCGAAAAGGCAGCACACCCACTGCATGGACATTTTTGCACTAATTTCTTGAATAAGGTTAGCGTGAGTTTGTTTCAATATGACGACCATATTAGTTTGTTAATGTGTACGCGTTTATTTCAAACATCCAAATAGGACAAAAGGTAGAGGTTGGAATGACTTTATTTGATAATATTCTGGGAACCCAAGTTCAATTTTTGAAGTGAGTGATATAAAAAATAGTATTGCTCGGGTTTAAGATCTTTTATCAGCTAAAAATCATTTACTCATATATATAAATCTCACGTATATCTAAACTACATAAAAATCACTTAGAAACCTTTTACTTTAAGGCGCCTTCTTCTTCTCCAAGCCTTCAACTCACACATCACTTTAATCTATGAATTGTATTATGCTTTCTGTCCCATTTTTTATTCATAAGGAANCAAGCCTTCAACTCACACATCACTTTAATCTATGAATTGTATTATGCTTTCTGTCCCATTTTTTATTCATAAGGAATTACATAATTAAGTTTGCCTAAAACATTCAGATACATATGGTATATTAGTAAAGGAATTTAAATTGACAAGTAATCAGGTGAATTAAATTAAACTGAACAGTTACTCTTTTGTCGTGCCATACTTTTTAGTAAATAGACATTGATCCACTTGCATTTGACCAAGATTTTTCTCCGATTATCTACTAATGATAAAGTACAGTCGGTCAGTCATTACAATGGCAAATAACCGCAATAAGTGACTTAAAAGGATCAGATTTGTTATCTTCATTAAACACAGAGAAATGTCAAAGTAAGATTTAAATAATGTAGAAAGTCATTACTGATGATCCAGTATTTCAGCGCTACAATTAAAGATGTTTTATAGTTTTTTCTGGCAGTCTTTATATAGTTTTATTTGAAAACACAATTTTATTTTCACAGCGAAAGATATTATATTGAAAGAAAATTTTTAACACCATATTCACGTGAATTGCAAGTTGTTAAAGCGATGCAGCAACTTCTTTTTTTTCTTATTTTAATCGTTCAATTTACTGGCTTGGTACAACTGTAATAAGTAATTTAAAATTTTCATTTTCGCAGGAACTTTTCTTCTAGTAATATTTGAGAAGAATATATAATTTAAAATTCAAACGGATTTATATTTTTTTTAACAGGTTCCGTGTCTGCATTCAAAGAGAAATAAATTCATACCCCTCAGACAATGAAGTCGACTGCGCCGTAAATTTCCCCTGCTGCTTGGAACGTGTCTTACAGAAAAAATATTATTTTTTAAAGAAGTACGACTGTAAATTTCTCAAGAGCAGCAAAAAGGAAGATGGAAAAGATGTATGTGACAGGCTAGACTTGGCCTAACTTTACAGGAAACGTAGGTAAACACAAATATGTAATATTTTTACAAAGATTTGCTTCATCCGTTGTTCTTCAGTGACAGCACGATTTGTCAATGTCAGTAATTCATTTATTTGTGTTTTTTCTTTGCTCAACACTGTTAGAAATATATTGCATAACGGTTCTCTATTGCTTTGCGCATCAGTTACATTAACCAGTATGGCGAAAAGTGTTAGANTAGAAATATATTGCATAACGGTTCTCTATTGCTTTGCGCATCAGTTACATTAACCAGTATGGCGAAAAGTGTTAGACAGATTTACATCCGCCCCAGGTTGAGTAACTGTTCGTTGAAGATCTTCAAATTAAATATGAATATATCTAAAACGANTAGATTTACATCCGCCCCAGGTTGAGTAACTGTTCGTTGAAGATCTTCAAATTAAATATGAATATATCTAAAACGACACGCCAGGATTTACTTATCAAATACTAACTGAAAGTTTCAATTACTTGAGCGTATTATATTTTGTGGTATTTTACGAATTTGGTCAACAAGTGAGGTTTGAAAGCCTTTGTCGTGTTGCAAAGACGTATGAGTAATGAAAGCACTACAAACAACTCTTAAATAAACGTCATTTCCCACACACGGAATGAAATTCGGTCGTCTATGCAGATATATGAAGTGTCAGAAAGAGCGTGTCAGCGACGATTTAGTCTGCTACCTTATTCAGGTAACAAAAACCCGCACGATCCTTACAAAATACTGTTAAGTGAATAGTTTATTTCCTCCTAAGAGAGCAGGATGACTATGCAGGTTTCTCAAAACGAAGATTGACTGATTTAAAATGATATATAATACCATTTAAGTCACATTTAATACGATTCAGTACACCTATAGGTATACCACTTGGATATAGAGCAAATTATATAGGAATTAAACAGATAATCATGTCTCTTAATTAGAAAAGAATTATGGGTGGACGACACCACGTAGCAAAAATTTACTTGTTTTAATAATTTCATTCTGTTGGAGCTGCAGGGTTAGAGCGTGGTGCACAAACACTTGTTTAGGGACACAGTTGTTCATTATAATACGATTTTGAACCTTCTTTACCCTGGAATGAAGAGAATGACAGCGGGTTGTTGTTTCAGATCGGACAAGGATGCTAACTAATGAGCGACTACTCTTTGAACAGCACTCAACTACGCAGCGACAAAACCGATAGTGGAGCTAGCAGAACAATTTTACGAGTCGTTTCCTGTGTGATGTACCGAAGAAGGCGCTCAAGATTTTTCCAAACACATTTAATCTTCGCTAATCATTTACTGTTTATTTTAAGTGGGAACAGACGTCGCTATATATGCAAAGAATTTTTCGATACTGCTGTCACTACCACATTCTTAAATACGGGAATTTAACTTAAAACATCAGTCCTAACGGACTATGATATATTACTGATGAGTTCATCTCTAGGCCTAAGCCTTGCATTCACTTCACCGGTTTTCTGAAATATAATCGTTCGTCAGCAAAAATGCAACCTTAGAAGGAAAAATACCTGTGACAGGTCGCTTTCAATTATCATTCCCTTCGCTAAATAAAAATAATCTGCTGTTGAAGTGTGCCATAACCTAGCTACGTGTTCTACCTCGGAGCTGTTTATACTGACATTATAATCACTACAAACGAACAACGACGACAAGTCCTCGCCCAAGGCAGATGGTATTAGCAACCTTGCTGGACGTGATCCACGCATGTTGCAGTTCCATCACGACCGAGGATTATAGAGCCGTGTAATGCCAATCACCCGTCGAGCGCATCTAGCCGCAGTTCGTGCGATGTCCCTTTCTGTGTACAGCAAACGTTAGGTTCGGACTTTAATTAAAACAGAGAACACACACTTCGTGCCAGTCACGGTAGCATGGCCGGGCAAAGTGTTAACTCCACTCTCGCGGGACCTGTATCAATCAGATGTGATACTTAAAACGTTCAGCTACATTTCATTAGGAAATACCAATTTTCTGAAGAAAAAAAAGAATGCGTTGAAGTTGATTATTTTCTAATGTGCCAAATTCTGCTTCATACAGTTATAAACATACAACTAAAAATTTATAAACAATGCGGAAACGTTACTAAATTGAACCAAAATAAATGTTTTAAAAATTCAGATTCTTGAATCCAAAACACCGGCTTTTTGGAGACATCATCAAGATTTATATTTTATTAAAAGTTGTGTTTGGTTGGCGAACGTGGCCTAGCATTACAAAATTCATCTCACTAAAAAAAATAATAAAATTTTGTAGTAATTAAATATTTTCAGTCATATTTGTGTGGATACAATGTTTAACTATGGTCTTTAAAAAATTGTATGTTATACAATTTAGACAAATGATTTTTTAAAAAACTTAAAACTAACAAAATTAAATCGAGTAAGACATGCATCAACACTCCGAAGTTTTCACTTTTTTCTTAACATTCACATTAGACACTAATATAATCTCGTAGTGTTTTATTTTCCACTCTTCTAATGAAACAAATGCGCATGTTTTGAATGTGGTCCGTTATACAATATGTTGCTAAGGTATTTTTAAGCTTATTTTTGTAAGAAAATAATGACACCATGCTTAAAATTTTATTTTTTTTCTAATTTTGGAATACTTTTCAATTAAATGGTTAACTATTTTAATTAATACATTTCGAAGTTCGATATCTTCAGTTGAAGCTTCGCGGGATCCTACAATGAGACTCTAATATACGTTTCGGAATTTTTTATTAAATTTATTAAAATACCATGAAACATTTANTTTTTTTTCTAATTTTGGAATACTTTTCAATTAAATGGTAAACTATTTTAATTAATACATTTCGAAGTTCGATATCTTCAGTTGAAGCTTCACGGGATCCTACAATGAGACTCTAATATACGTTTCGGAATTTTTTATTAAATTTATTAAAATACCATGAAACATTTNACGGGATCCTACAATGAGACTCTAATATACGTTTCGGAATTTTTTATTAAATTTATTAAAATACCATGAAACATTTAAAACAAGGTGGCGAATTTGGTGGAAATACACAAGTGCTGCATGTAATGAACACTCCCCAGTTTTGAAGATTCAAAGTCGAAATGAGTGTACTAGCAGGAGCATGGTGTTATTAAAAAGTACCTGAAGTTGTTCAGGGCATCAATTAGATAAGAGGATATGATATACGTCTTACGTAATGCCATAATGTCTGGAGTTATAAGCGTAACTATGAACACGATTAGCATTTTAGACCATACATTTGTAGCAATGAGCAGTGAAGGCTATCACAAAAGAGCACATTTCTAAATGTTTTGACTGCCAATATCTTGGAAGGTATTTGGGTTTACGCATTTTATTATGTCATCAGTTTTATCCATAAAAAATTAATATAAGTAACAACTAATGTGTGCAAATATGTCGGACATGTCAAGTTACACGTGGTACCAACAAAGGCACTGGATTACTAAATTATTCTCCATTTATTCTGCTCTGTAGATATAGATACGTCAGGTTCACAAACACCGCACACATAGGCATGGCGAAGCATTCAGTTTACTTTGAAATATTGCCATTCCCATTTCTGACGTACATCAATTCAAATACATAAAATATCTCCTCACTAACTGGGTTTTCAGATCTTCGTGGAACAATATNTCTCCTCACTAACTGGGTTTTCAGATCTTCGTGGAACAATATGCTGCAAGCGTAGTTGCTTTATATTATTTTGTTAGAACTACACTTTGAAAACAGACTAAAAGAAGCTACGAATCAAAAAAAGAGTGGTGCAGGGGTTTCTTAAAATAACCTAAAGAGTCTTCAAATGCCCATAAAAGTGATAAAATCATGTTTTGTTTTTCCCTATATTGGAAAAAAATTGCACTTCTCATTCATATCGAATTGTACAAAGACTATATAAAATAGAGAATTTTTACTAACTAAAGGGATAAACATTTATGTAATGTGTGTTGGCTTTTACATCAAAACTTAATTTTTAAAAACATCACACTGAAAAAATTATTACTTTTAATAATAAAAAAACTTTAGGACATCTCTCGGAGGCTTCATTCTAGTAGTTTTAATTCTACGTAATATCTTATTTCAATAATTAGAAACCATTCCGATAAATATTTCATCACCTTCCATTTATCAAGAATGTTTAACAAATGACGAGAGCGAAAACTAATTAGATGAAACAAAGAAATCTGTAAAAATGAAAACAAACATTTGTGTGGTTTCACGTTAAGTATTTGTATAATATGCGTCGTGAAATGGGCTCTCCATTCCATGTAAACTTTTAAGGATAACATATAGTAAATTTCTGAATGCAACAAACATCTGTTAATCAAATTTGATACGCCAGCTGCCACTCCGTGTGTACGCATCAAGGGTTCGTCAATGGAATAAAACAAAATATTATTACAGATGTCTTTGTAGTTGCTGCTATTTTCAGTTTCTGTACTAGCACTGAGGGAAACCCGCTTCAGTCAACAAAATAATTTTTTCTACGATGTAAGAAAATTTGCCGTCGACAAAACTTGTCTCGTGAATAAACACATAATGTGGTGAGCTGAAGTTGTTTTGTAGATATATTCAGATATACATTAGAAGCGTACATTCTGTCGTAAAAAAATTACTTTTTCACTGTTTGATTGAATGAAATCTACGTAGTCATTTGTTAATATGAAACATACATTATGTCAGCTGAAACGAAAATTTCTTTCTGAGTATTTATACGCTCTTCGGATTTCCGCGTCTGTAAAACTATATTTGTGAACTTGATAACCTGAATATATCGACCTCTGTAAGTAAATAAGAATGCATAGAATGCCAAGTTTTTGAAACATTAGCTGTTAGCAGAGTCTTAAAAAAAATAACTTAGAAAGGTTTTCAGACACGTAAATATTATTGTAGTAATAAAACACTTAGATACTCAGCAAACGAAAATTACGAATATATTAAAATAATCTTATTTATAAATTTCAAAAAGCGTCTTTTCTATAACAGTTTTGGTATATTTTTCATGTATAATCATGTATTCACTATGTATATAAAAATTATTCGTCAGGTCGTTATTTATATTTGAAGGACTATATTTAAAGAAATACAAGGAGATTTACTACTATTTTAACCATCCTCGTATTTCAAATCAAATGTAGTTATCAACTGTGAATGTTTTCAGAATACCTTGAAAACTAATCAAGGTATAAGAAAAAAATGTCATCAAAATGTAGTGAATGTAAAATTTGGATTTAATTGTATCATGTGTCTGCCGATCATTCAAATCTTTAGCAGGGAATAGAAAATTTTACATTATCATATCATCAGATATAGTTATAAAAATTTACTTTAATGTGAGTCTTGTCAAGAATCCATTAATACTTCTTGAGAATACTTGTGTAGCGTAGGGTACATGTTTTTTGAACGATACGCATATTACTCTAAATTAACGTATTTAGCAAAAAAATTTATACTACCAAAATATTGCGAATTTCGAGGATTACATAACGCAGTATATTAAGAGACATTCAACAATTATTTTATCAGTTAGTGAAGCACGAGCATTACATAAATTGTAATTTGAGAATAATTATCTTGCCTTTGGGAATAATTCCGTAAATTTAATACAAGATTGAGTTGCGTTATACTGTTTATAATTTCAATATAGGATAATACGCAAGCCCTTATGAAATGTTATTACTCTGGAATATGTAAAAGTAAAATCAACACTTATTTTATTAATTAAATTTTTACGTAAATCAATACGCTTTATCATTAATCATAACGTACAAGGAAACATAATCTCTGTAAATGTAACCATTGAACTTCTCATGATGAGAGGAAAAGTACTATTGCATTAGTTGCTTCATCCTTCAACGTTTCCCTGAATGTAAGTTTCAAAATTTGTGAGGTGATTATGGTTGCAAAATAAGAAAAAAAATTAATACCTCTCATAGTATAAATTAAGAACTGTGGGAGGTATGACATTGACGTAATATGGTTAGTAATTAACTTATTGACATGTATCGAAATTTGCATGAGATCAAACAATACATCAGTGTATGACGTTTAGTGGACAGAAGACTTAAAATTCGTTCGTAAAATCACCCCTCTTCATAAACTAAATTGGAGTTGTCAAATTATGATTGGAAAAATATATTATTTTAACACGTAGCTTTTCTCCGGTTTTAATTCTTGAAATCAGCATTCACAGTAAATTTAATGCACGTTTTACAAACAATCTTTGGAAACCAGTTAGAAACTATTTCTTACATGACAACAAAAAATAATTGTATCTTCACAAAATACTGTTGTAAGACCCATTCAAATTCATTTCTTTATGTCCAAGTTCATAATATATTCTAAGTCCACCGTTGTACTTGCTTGTTAAATTTTAACCTTGGCTTTACACATCTCATAGTAACGTGTTGTGAAATGTGTTCTTATTTAATACCAGTACCCTGAAAGAAAGTTTTGTTCCAGCCAACAAAATATTTTTTGTATATGTCTAAAAATATGTTTAGTTGCCCCAACAAAATAGTTTGTTGAGGAAACACAACTTGAAAAACCACAAAACTATTCTCATTAATCTGTCAAAATACATGCTTCAATAAGCAAAACCTATATGTTTGACCAAAAGGAATAAGACTCTCAACAAAATGTTTATTTGTTTCAACTTTGTGTATTTGTTTGGCCACTCATTTGATTGCCTTCGTTCCAAAATACAGCTCGAAAGTTTGTTTGAATTTTTTGTACCATTAGGACGGTAACTGTGTTTGTTAGTACATTATTTGATGCTTAATAATAGGGAAAATCTCAATAAAACAAGTTGAACGTGAAAGTAAAAAGAAAAGCTATAAAGTTTGAAATATTTATTTGCGAGCGTTGTCCAGTAATTGCAATTCATGTATATAATAATTTTTTTATTCATCAGCAGTCACTCTGACTGGGGTTGCTTGTAGGCAGCACTTGGGCGCAAGCAATCCATTTTAGAATATCGGTCGGGATTCAAACTAGTTTTATCTTAACCGAAACTATTTAATATATGAAGAGCCAAACAAAACCTTAGTTGCATCTACAAAATATTTATTTGTAGCAAACAATTAAGAACAACAAAATAATATGATATCAATTAACAAAATATTTTATTGTCGCCACACAAATTATTTATTCGGTTGCTCCAAGCCAACTTTGTTTGATTCAACAAAATATTTTTCATAGTGTGTTACAATAATAATGGCAACTAGTTCCCAAAGAATCGTTTGTAAAATACTAACTATTTTTACAGTGTGTAGACATTAAAAATGGGGAAGCCCTGTGAAACACACTCGAGGAAACGTACTAAAAGAAGGAGTACTCTAATTTGCGAAAGGTGTAGCGGGAAGCTTGTGATGGTATAGGCAACATATCCGCCACAGTAAAACACGTGTGTGTGTGTAGCAGTTCATTGCGAACATTTTAATGTTATTATGCNGTGTAGACATTAAAAATGGGGAAGCCCTGTGAAACACACTCGAGGAAACGTACTAAAAGAAGGAGTACTCTAATTTGTGAAAGGTGTAGCGGGAAGCTTGTGATGGTATAGGCAACATATCCGCCACAGTAAAACACGTGTGTGTGTGTAGCAGTTCATTGCGAACATTTTAATGTTATTATGCAATTCAAGGTGTTTCTTAGAAATCGAAATGTTTCCTACAAATGCAAAGTTGTACTTAACTCGTAATACACATTTTCNCATTCAAGGTGTTTCTTAGAAATCGAAATGTTTCCTACAAATGCAAAGTTGTACTTAACTCGTAATACACATTTTCATTGGTACGGCACACTTCGATTAGCTGAATGAAGTTTATCGATTACAAACGTAGTAATAAAGTCATTGTACCACAATTATATCGTAATTAACCATAGTGCTGTAAACAATTATACTATATGCATTGTTGTCAGATCGCATTCAATCTGGCGTCCCAAGTACTTGGAATAAACTGCCACCCACTAGTTCCAGATGTATGAGGTGTTGCCTACCATCGCAGGCGTACTGCTGCAGCCTTTGTAGGTCATGCATTCATTTGTTGAGTATGGTTCGCAGGAGTACGTATTACTCATAGAATCAAGATGAGGTAGACCACTTATTTGTCTTCTGCGCATCTACCCAACGTTGACTTACCCTATTCATACACAAATATCAAAGTAACATGGTCAACAATGATGTAAGTGTTTATGTGTTAATTTTATATATGAAAAGGACAAATATATGAATAAAATACTTTTGCCAATATGAATTTATTCAAACTGCACTTCAAATTTGTTAGGGGATACATATATTTCAAAGAATTTATTTACAAATAAGTTTTCTATCCTAAAATCTAAACCCTGCTTTTTTCGCTAGACGTGTTGGCAGAAAAGCAGCCCAACGTTGGGACACGAAGGTTGGTTGTGCGCAGCCATCAAGATAGGTCTACCTCATCTTTAGTATGTGGCACCATTCGGGCAACCATATTTGTGTATTCATGTTGCCTTCAAGCATCAAAACCAGACAAAAACTACGGGTTATATATTTTGCGATTATAACCCGGTATCCCTTATTTAATTTACGAGAGGTGTGAATTTACGAACCAACATTTTCTGCGGTTTAAGCTCTTTTATTATCAAAACATCGTCCTCTAATTTTCTGTTTAATATGAATCTGACGTAGTTAACGATATATTTAAATAAATTCAATACTTAGGTCTTACTTTAGAGGTGCTAACGCATCAGGAATCACCTTAGAAAGTTTGTAACACACATTCAGGGACACAATTTGTAGCTACATAAATACAAAAAAAAAAAAATTGCCACAAAAATGGAATACGGTACAAAATATGATAACGTGATATTTAAAATTTATATTCTGTAAACTTTAATAAACAAAATATTTACCACTTTTATTAAAAAAGCCTACAATTTTAAGTGCCTGCTTGCAAAAACATATTTTACAAAAACATATTTTATGAAAAAAAAAAAAATCCAGGTTGTCTTCTAGACATACGTGCGCGTGTGTGTATGTTATATATATATATATGCCTTTATATATATATATATATATATATATGTAAAGTCTATTATTGACGAATTAAAAATGGAGTTGGTTTTATAACAAGAAGGGAAACGTATTTTAATATAGGAGAGGTTATACGCTTTAAAATACGCTTTAAACTACAAAGTATTGGCAATATTCGCACACTAGAAATTACATCTTTGTCGTAAAAAAGGAAAGTAAAATGGCAGTAGTATGTAATAGACATTATTTCCCAAATTAAGTCAATCTCGAGTTTTTACCTAAANAAAGGAAAGTAAAATGGCAGTAGTATGTAATAGACATTATTTCCCAAATTAAGTCAATCTCGAGTTTTTACCTAAATGTCAGTCTGCTTTGTATTTAAATTTAATTGCAACTGTTAATCCTGCAGCACGTTTTCCATATCAACGTAACTTGAAGACGAAAATTATTCACGTTTAATTAAAGGATTTTGGCAAAGAAATTAATTTTACCTTACTTTTAACGAACTATTTTGAAATTGTAAGAGCGATTAAAACANAAAGGATTTTGGCAAAGAAATTAATTTTACCTTACTTTTAACGAACTATTTTGAAATTGTAAGAGCGATTAAAACATCACGAACTATTTCAAAATGTTTAGTTTCTCGTACCTTGAGTGTACGCGGTTTTTGTTGCCTTCAAATGTTGATTTCAATGTTTGCTCTCGCATTTCTCTAGAGAGACGTCTGCGATTGCCTTTTATTTTCACCGCGGGTGGCAGCCGTGCAAAATAGACCACTACACGTGCAGTGGCGCAAAAAGCCGAGATGCTGAACAAACGAATATAAGTTGCAGAGGTAATTAGCGGAGGCCTTGTAACACAGCGCAAAGCAGAGAGGATTTTACTCGCTGAAGGTGCCGTGACGCCACTTATTCAAACATACGTTAACCACGTCTGCCAGATATATAGCACTCCTTTCTGACTTCAGTCACGAATTATTTCAAAACATTTCAGTGACTACTAAGCGGAAAAACTTCAAAGTGTAAATTTTTTTTTCTTCCTTTTATACGTGCGTAAGTGCTTTAACTCTTTAAAAGGTTTATTGGTGGTATAATTGTTTGCCTGCAATTATACAAGAGTATTTACCTACCAATATTAAGCGCTTGTTGAACAGAAGTTTAAATACATTTAATTGAATTTTACACAAATCAAGAAAAAGCAATAATCATGCATAACAGCTTATTTTTTACACATCTGCGTTTCCTATTAAGTTTTTCCTGCTGCCGAATATTTGTGGATTTAACATCGTACTAGATTTCATACACAAGAGATGTAAAATAGCAAATACATATTCGAAAAACAATATGTATAATCGTGTTCTACAAGACTTCTTCTTGCCAAAACAATGTAAAAGTTGATAGAAGAATGCAATGACAACATTTCATTTAGAGACTGTTAAACAATAATATGCCAAGATATAACATGTTCCGCTGGTAAATTTTTAAATGCTGTGCTAAAACCTGATAAATAAACATTATGAATTAAAATTTCGTTGGAGTACTGAAATCACCCAGTTCACTAATAAGAATAATATGTTTCAAAAACACAATTTNATGAATTAAAATTTCGTTGGAGTACTGAAATCACCCAGTTCACTAATAAGAATAATATGTTTCAAAAACACAATTTTGCTGTTAATCAAAATTTTAAAATAGACAAAAAATCTTATAAATATATTTGATTTATTTTAAATTCTCTCCGCCTANAAATTTTAAAATAGACAAAAAATCTTATAAATATATTTGATTTATTTTAAATTCTCTCCGCCTATATATATATATAATATTACACATGCGGATTTATAAAGCAAATATTTATAGTCTAATTTTATTTTGATTATAAGCATTGTGCGATGATTGCGTTTATGACACAATGGGCTTCAGATGTAATTTATTTTAAGGGATTTGTTTCAGGTATAGGTATTTCCACTGCTAANAAATTTTAAAATAGACAAAAAATCTTATAAATATATTTGATTTATTTTAAATTCTCTCCGCCTATATATATATATATATATATATATATATATATAATATTACACATGCGGATTTATAAAGCAAATATTTATAGTCTAATTTTATTTTGATTATAAGCATTGTGCGATGATTGCGTTTATGACACAATGGGCTTCAGATGTAATTTATTTTAAGGGATTTGTTTCAGGTATAGGTATTTCCACTGCTAAAGGTTAAGAAAAATGTTACAAACAATCTTGGCTACCAGTTTTTGGTCATAGTTAGTGGCTGTCAATTTATTGCGAAGAACTAAAAATATATATTCGCGACTTTAACTGACTCTTCAATAAATAAACCACATAACATACCAACAAAAGAGTTTTCATTTGTGTTTATATGTATTTTTATGGAATGTGTACTATAAAATAATTTTCCAGAAATTTGCTTTCTACAAAATTGTAATGATCAATGACTCCGGGAAAAATAAATACATTGATGGTGACACAGTCTGTTATCAAATGCAGACTTCGAGCTATAATTTTAAAACTTTATGCGCTTTATCATAACAAGATATTATTTAAGCTTTTTGAACTCCAAAATGGTTTGGAAGGAATATGTTATGTAATATGTGTCTGGTATTTTTATGTGTATGATACTGAACGTTCGCAGTCACGTCACTTCACCACTAATTTATCTCGAGCAACACAAATGTTTCCATCATCTCTTTATCTTGTAACCACTGGTTCTGCAATTATAAATCGCCTCAGAATAAACAACGTTTGGAAGAAGACATTGTATAACCGCTGTGCACTGTACGCTGCGTCAGAAACATCGAAATCCTAACGATGGATTTGAAACTCAAGTGACAGTCTTCCTCAAGAATATTTTGCTCCGATATTTGCATCCTCTCGCCAATATTAATAACTACACAAATCAGTGACGTGAAATCTCCTAAGTTAAAAAANACTCCGATATTTGCATCCTCTCGCCAATATTAATAACTACACAAATCAGTGACGTGAAATCTCCTAAGTTAAAAAAAGGTGGAATAAAAATCTTCAACAATCTGTTGTCCACAGCTGAACTGAAGTGACTGGAAGCGCTTTGAGTATGTTGCTGATTTAACTACATCTCCCTCATGAATTACAGCAAGATTTACAGGTATACTGTTTGGTTGCCTCGTATCAGCTGAAATCGCTGATTGCAATTAGTGATTCCAACATAAGAGCGCGTATTGGGCTTTACATTATTCTGGATATTCGAGTTGCTGTCATTTATTTATCCGTTGCATCTGCTTTTTCGACAGTGGTTCGATCGTCCTCTATAGCTACGGACTTTGTTGTTATCGGATGTCCCCTAGGACCTTATCTGGTAATGTGGCCCGGTTACTAAATTCGTGAAAATAACACCGACCGCAACTGTTCGTCAGCAGGCCGTGGTCTCGAGCCCAACCTACTACTACTATAATGTGATTTTTACATCCCATTTATATGAAGATGGAACCTGGGAAACGCAGCGGACGTTGCTGTTGAACGGCGGGTTTTCACAAGGTAGTCCCGTTTCTCTCTCCTCTACAAGCCACCGTTACTGCTATGTTACCACTTAATTTCATTGGTACCAACGATGAATACTAAAGCTGTTAAGCGCCTGGCAAATACATTACTCATTTTATATGAACTTAACCAGTCGCTCAACTAACAGTGTTAACACTTTCAGCCCCTGTGTTCATTGTCGAAGACATGTTGCACGTGAAGGATATTTATGGCTGGCATTTTACACAAATTGTAATCTGTGTCCGGTGTTTTGAGCGCCTCCCTTATGGCAGATTAAGATTTGTTGAAACTCTGTACCTCTCCTTTGTGAATGGTCGGTACCGATAACAAAGAACACGCAGTACGTTGTTCAGTGGNTTGTTGAAACTCTGTACCTCTCCTTTGTGAATGGTCGGTACCGATAACAAAGAACACGCAGTACGTTGTTCAGTGGCTGCGAGAGGCACTCTCGATACAAAAACACAGCGCATCAAAATAATAAGTGATTGCCAACCACTCTCTTGAACTCGTGAATTAACTTGGGGCTGAAAAGGTCAAGGTCATGGTAAGTGAATAAGTACACAAACGACGTCAGCCGCACAGAGTACTTGAGAATACAGACGTAAAACAATAACTGAAGTCACGAACTCCAGTCTCACACGTCAGCAAAAATNTTGTTGAAACTCTGTACCTCTCCTTTGTGAATGGTCGGTACCGATAACAAAGAACACGCAGTACGTTGTTCAGTGGTTGCGAGAGGCACTCTCGATACAAAAACACAGCGCATCAAAATAATAAGTGATTGCCAACCACTCTCTTGAACTCGTGAATTAACTTGGGGCTGAAAAGGTCAAGGTCATGGTAAGTGAATAAGTACACAAACGACGACAGCCACACAGAGTACTTGAGAATACAGACGTAAAACAATAACTGAAGTCACGAACTCCAGTCTCACACGTCAGCAAAAATAGCGCCACTGGCCCGTAAAATGACGGAACGCCATTCACCAATCAGCGCCTGGTAAACTACTCGCCAGCCGGCGTCCCAGCCAATACGCAGCAGGAAGTAGCCAGTGAGAGACGAGGCCTGTCGCCAGAGCTCCGCGCAGCTAATCAGAGAACGGGTGCTCCCACCACGAAGGAGCCG
The DNA here is from genome assembly GCA_002778355.1 of Clitarchus hookeri. Classification (NCBI taxonomy): domain Eukaryota; kingdom Metazoa; phylum Arthropoda; class Insecta; order Phasmatodea; family Phasmatidae; genus Clitarchus; species Clitarchus hookeri. The sequence goes on along the minus strand of NQII01001762.1, from coordinate 415,400 downwards.
CGACGCCATCTCGTTTGTGTACTCGTGAGCTGTGTGTCGGCAGGTGAGTGTCCAGGCGTCTAGAGAGAGGGAAGTGCACTCACCCTGCTGTCCTGCGCACCAGCCCAGCACGACGAGCAGCAGCCAGCAGGCGGCGGCGGCGCGTAGCGCCGGGCCGCAGGTGGCCATGCGGACGGCGAGCCTACGCTGGTGGCGACTACCGGGCTCCAAGCCGAGCCATGCCCTTCCTTCAACACCGGCGAGCACCGTCCCCTCGCGTCGTCGCCTCCGTTACCGCCCCCGGTGGGAGTGAACAAAACCGCCGCGCCAAACTCGACAATTAACCAGCGGAAAAAGAAGTCGCGCTGCTGACGGCGGGCGAAGCGCGTTCAGCTTACAGCCGTGTTTGGCTTTCTCCCGTTCCTCTTCACTCTGTTTTCTTTAGCAGACTATTTTTATTTCCTGCAGTGACATCTGCAGAGATACTATCTCCAACTAAATCCGTTTACGCATTACCATTTACCTACAAAACTTTGCTGTATGAATACTGTTTATTCCATAAAACTCTTCCTGAGGTTATAATTGTGTGGAAAGACAATCATTAAAGAAGTAAACGCAAATGATCATATAAAAAATAAAAACTATACAAAAACGTGTTTTTTTAATATTAATACTTTACCACCTCTGACGCAAAAGCAGCTTAGCACTTCCGCCAAGATGAACAACAATGCCTGCGTTATAAAAATTACATTTAAAATTTTTAATAATAATTTTTACATTACATAATACTATTCTTTACATCATAAACGTTATGGTTGTAAACATTTGTTTTCCTTATTTGACTTTGATGAATGCTCACTTAAAATGCATTAACGTTACCAAAGGCTTAAGGCAAAGTACCGTAAATTCATTTTGACGTAATAAAACGCGATTAATTAAAGTCACTCGTAGTGTAAAACGCATTTGCTCTCCTTCAAAACCATGGCAAAATAGTAATAAATCATAATCTGTCCTTGCAGAGGAGCAATGAATGTCATTTATCCGAAGATAGCTTTGGAGTATCCGTGCAAATAATTTTTACCGTTGCAAAAAAAGAATGACGTCAAATGTTATTACTATCTAAAGTAACCTTACTTGGAAATAAGTAATTTTAATCATTTTAACAAATGCGAGTCTCATTTCGCACAAATTTCTGTGCCTATAATAATGGACTGTAAATTATCTGTAATATTTTGCGTTCGACAGAATTTACGAACTGGAGTACACACGTGTGACTAAAATGTATGGGTGATTATTTGAAAAAAATTACGCCATTACATTTTCGTGAAGAATGCTTCGTTCAGAGTGTCCGTCCACTGCTTTTGCATATAGTAATGTCTTTGGCTTTCTTGGAATGAAAACAAGAGCAGGTCACTTCCACAAATAGCTTTGTGCCCCGGTATGAATAAATAACGCGTTCTTCCTTCGGCGTGTTCCACGTTTCGACCGACGTATGCGACGAGCGCATGTATATATTACAAATGTTAATCAGTTCTTGTGACGGTGTGATTTTGGCTGGATTCAGTTTGCGACGACCCGTGCCGCCGGGCGGAGCGGGGCCGGCCGGGTTCGGACGCGGAGCGAACACGCGACCCCCCGGCGATAGCGCGCGCTTGCCCGTCTTCTTCGTCTCGGTCCCACGCTCTCAGCTGAACCGACCGACCGATCACCTCTCCGGAGTCGCACTGTCCGAGGCTGCCCGAGCGACGCCGGGCGTCCTCGCCACCCCTCTTCTCCTTCGTGAGGTGACTCCCTTCCCCTCCTTCCAACTCCGTCCATGCTCAGCTGCGCAGTGGCTTGCACGTCGCATTCCGCTGCATGCGGCGCCGCTACCCCCTCCCCGCGGCCAATACAATCTCTCCCCACCTTCCCCTCCTGACTTGTTCGAGATGCGGGAGATCATTCCAATTTCGGCCGCTCGCTCGTCGGTGTGTGTCCGCCCTCCCGGCCACCATTATCACTGTAATGAAAAAACTTCTGCGACGACTACGAGTTGCGCAGCGCTCCGGCCGCAGAATGCGAACCAGGCGTGGCGATACGGCCGAGTAATAACAATTCATTCCTTTCGTCGCCGCCCCACCAGGTTGCTGCAGTTCCTGCAAACCTACCGCTAGGCGTTTATTTTCCGTGGGTAGTGAATACTGACTAGACACTCAAAGAGTTCTAACATTTATTTTGTAATGTGACGCAAGTATGTGTACGTACATATTTACCCGTGTATATAAGTTATTATTTACGCGAAGACAGTTCAGTAACTGTTAGAATTAGTTTCATATGTATTTGTGAGCTCTTCCAATAAGAATTGTTTTTATGATTTAAAAAAAAGAGGATTTCGTTATTATTAATTAGGGCATGAAAGAAATTCAAAATAAAATTGTTTATATGGCCGTTAAATTATAAGGATCGTTTTAACTTGCAATAAAATATTGTATACTGATTTTGCCGTAAATTTTTTAATACATCGTCTCTGAAGGAGCGATGTTTCACTTTCAGAATAAAAAAAAAAAAGAATTGCTGAAACAGTTATGTTATCTGTCGGTTTTTATAAACACGCAGACTTTCTGTTCAAATTTAAGTTGTTTGTTTGCGTATTTCATTATTGTATTATCAACTGAACGATAATTCAAACAGAACCTGAGGACTAACATTCTCTACCGATTTATTTAAATGCCAGCGTTTTTACAGAGGTTATGCCGTATAAGGTATCGTTGCAGGGAAACGCAATTTATTAATAAACACCTAATCTGATAAATTGCAACAAAAATAATTCGTTTTCATTAAGAACCACAGAATATCTTCACGGATACTCGTTACTGATAGCGACTTGTACACTTTGTAAGGGGCCGTCACAATCCTATTCTTGAGACCCTTGACACAATTTTTACAATACAGCGAATCAGACATACTCGAAGGAGCTTTAAGCCTTCTGGACAGTAACAGTATTAATACTTGAATAGTAACAAATTTAAAAATCATTTTAATTTTATTAATTCTACAAGTTTTAGGTTTTTGTACTCCTATCAACATGTTGGTGTAGATCTTCGGTGATTTTGTTTAACACAGATGGGCTGAAAATAAAAAGAAGTAATCTATTTTACTCACGATATTGGTGAGTATGGTAGAGACCTTAGGCTGAAAGTTTTCCACTGCCACCTGACTTGGAGTATATTTGGCAATGTGAATCAAAGCTACAATATAATACTTACCTGACAGGAAACTGCTTATATCTTTGATTTTCTTGTAGTTCTTAACTTACCTTATAATGTTTGTCAGTTCCTCACAATGTTTCTCTTTTGCTGATCGAACTACTCGCTTTACGTCTTCCTCGTCATCACTGAACTGCATAAGCAAATGGAAGTAACAAGTTTAGTTAACACATCTCTGAAAATATCTCTTGTACTATAATAAACGTATGGTTATAGTTTGTTCACTGTAAAGCTGTGAGACAATACGCGCATAAGAGGGAGCCTGACTTTCAACCAGACACCATAATTATTGTGACTGAACTGCAAGGAAAGTGGTAGTCAATGAAGCGCTGCGGCCGACTGCGTGTAAAACACGGAGAGAAACATTAACAAATTAGTACATACACTACAAAAATTGACAGAAAAGTACAATTTTGTTGGACATGAAAGTAGAATATATATAATTGGTAACTCTTTAATATGTTTGGCGAGAATTCATTTATTTATATGTTAAAAATATTATTTAAAGAGTATTTGTTTTAAGTCAGAACTTAAGCGTATTTCTACTACAGATGCTTTAATTTATATTTTAAAAGAAAAGCCTTCGTCGAGCAGGACAATTACAGTAATTTCTACTAGCTTACGTAAAAATAAATCGTTACTTATGTGTGAAAACATATTTTTAGTAAATGATTTTATGTTCTTTTAGTTTAGTTATTAAAACTTCAACTTCCTTGGCTGAAATTTATATGCATAAAATAAATTATCTGAAATATTGGTAAACAATATTGTTATTTTTTACGGACCTGCAGTTAGAGTGAAAATTATAATAATCCTGCTCTATGAAAATTAATTTTTTGTAAAACGTTTTTTCAACTTTCCTCAGTATCCGGATTGCAAATGCGCTTAAAATTTAAAGAGAAAAACGCTCTTCATTTAATAATTAAAATATAGCAAAATATGTTACAGTTTTACAAAACATTTGCCTTATTTTCTATACGCAATATAAAATGTATTTTCCTGAATATTACGAGAGTGTGTTTATTACTTCTTTTTAATGAGTTAATGTTGTACAGTTGGGAGCAGTGCTACATTGAACGCCAACCAAGTGACAGAAATGATTGTTCCGGATTACGCGAATAACCCACCACCGGTTGAATTGTCGCGAAATTATAAACAGTTGAAGACGGGCATTTTTAGAGTGTATGCTGGCGGGACAGGCATCATCGTGCGGCATTTCTCGCGAACAACTCCACGTGCTTCACGTCAAGTTGAAGAGAGTGCACTAAAACTCAGGGTGTGCTTGTGTCAAGGATCCATCCGTGGGTTTAACGTGAGAACATGTGCGTTACCTGGTAATATTTACTTTGTCACACGGAAACGAGAAGAATGGGACGAAGCGAACATAGGCTGTTCACAGTAAACTGAGCACTTTCGAAAGCCCTGNTTCCGTGGGTAGTGAATACTGACTCGACACTCAAAGAGTTCGAACATTTATTTTGTAATGTGACGCAAGTATGTGTGCGGACATATTTACCCGTGTATATAAGTTATTATTTACGCGAAGACAGTTCAGTAACTGTTAGAATTAGTTTCATATGTATTTGTGAGCTCTTCCAATAAGAATTATTTTTATGATAAAAAAATAGGATTTCGATATTATTAATTAGGGCATGAAAGAAATTCAAAATAAAATTGTTTACATGGCCGTTAAATTATAAGGATCGTTTTAACTTGCAATAAAATATTGTATGCCTGATTTTGCCGTAAATTTTTGAATACATCGTCTCTGAAGGAAGGATGTTTCACTGTCAGAATTAAAAAAGAAAAAAAGAATTACTAAAACAGTTATGTTATCTGTCGGTTTTTATAAACACGCTGGCTTTCTGTTCAAATTTAAGTTGTTTGTTTGCGTATTTCATTATTATATGATCAGCGGAACGATAATTCAGACAGAACCTGAGGACTAACATTCTCTACCGATTTATTTAAATGCCATCGTTTTTACAGACGCTATTCCGTATAAGGTATCGTTGCAGGGAATCGCAATTTATTAATAAACACCTACTCTGATAAATTGCAACAAAAATAATTCGTTTTCATTAAGAACCACAGAATAGCTTCACGGATACTCGTTACTGATAGCAACTTGTCCACTTAGTTAGGGGCCGTCACAATGCTATTCTTCAGACCCTTGACACAATTTTTACAATACAGCGAATCAGACATACTCGAAGCAGCTTTAAGCCTTTTGGACAGTAACAGTATTAATACTTGAATAGTAACAAATATAAAAATCATTTTAATTTTATTAATTCTACAAGTTTTAGGTTTTTGTGCTCCTATCAACATGTTTGTGTAGATCTTCGGTGATTCTGTTTAACACAGATGGGCTGAAGATAAAAAGAAGTAATCTCCTTTATTCCCGATATTGGTGGGTATGGTAGAGACCTTAGGCTGAAAGTTTTCCACTGCGACCTGACTTGGAGTATATTTGGCAATGTGAATCAAAGCTACAATATAATACTTACCTGACAGGAAACTGCTTGTATCTTTGATTTTCTTGTAGTTCTTGACTTACCTTATTATGTTTGTCAGTTCCTCATAATGTTTCTCTTTTGCTGATCGAACTACTCGTTTTACGTCTTCCTCGCCATCACTGAACTGCATAAGCAAATGGAAGTAACAAGTTTAGTGAACATACCTCTGAAAATATCTCTTGTACTGTAATAAACGTATGGTTATAGCTTGTTCACTGTAAAGCTGTGAGACAATACGCGCATAAGAGGGAGCCTGACTTTCAACCAGACACCACAATTATTGTGACTGAACTGCAAGGAAAGTGGTAGCCAATGAAGCGCTGCGGCCGACTGCGTGTACAACACGGAGAGAAACATTTACCAATTAGTACATACACTACAAAAAAGGACAGAAAAGTACTATTTTGCTGGACATGAAAGTAGAATATATATAATTGGTAACTCTTTAATATGATTGGCGAGAATTCATTTATTTATATGTTACAAATATTATTTAAAGAGTATTTGTTTTAAGTCAGAACTTAAGCGTATTTATCCTTCAGATGCTTTAATTTATATTTAAAAAGAAAAGCCTTCATCGAGCAGGACAATTACAGTAATTACTACTAGCTTACGTAAAAATTAATTGTTACTTATGTGTTTAAAAACATATTTTTAGTAATTGATTTTATGTTCTTTCAGTTCAGTTATTAAAACTTCAACTTCCTTGGCTGAAATTTATATGCATAATATAAATTATCTAAAATATTGGTAAACAATATTGTTATTTTTTACGTACCTGCAGTTAGAGTGAATATTATAATAATCCTGCTCGATGAAAATTAATTTTTTGTAAAACGTTTTTTCAACTTTCTTCAGATTCCAGATTGTAATTGCGCTTAAAATTTAAAGAGAAAAACGCTCCTCATTTAATAATTAAAATATAGCAAAATATGTTACAGTTTTACAAAACATATGCCTTATTTTCTATACGCAATATAAAACGTATTTTCCTAAATATTACGAGTGTGTGTTTATTACTTCTTTTTAATGAGTTAATGTTGTACAGTTGGGAGAAGTGCTACATTGAACGCCAACCAAATGACAGAAATGATTGTTCCGGATTACGCGAATAACCCACCACCGGTTGAATGGTCACGAAATTATAAACAGTTGAAGACGGGCATTTTTAGAGTGTATGCTGGCGGGACAGGCATCATCGTGCGGCATTTCTCGCGAACAACTCCACATGCTTCACGTCAAGTTGAAGAGAGTGCACTAAAACTCAGGGTGTGCTTGTGTCAAGGATCCATCCGTGGGTTTAATGTGAGAACATGTGCGTTAGCGGGTAATATTTACTTTGACACACGGAAACGAGAAGAATGGGACGAAGCGAACATAGGCTGTTCACAGTAAACTGAGCACTTTCGAAAGCCCTGCNCACACGGAAACGAGAAGAATGGGACGAAGCGAACATAGGCTGTTCACAGTAAACTGAGCACTTTCGAAAGCCCTGCTTAGAATATACTTCTCTGGTTACATTGTATCCTTCCACAATATGTACAATTAGCATTTTCATGGGCTTTATCACTTTATCTACGCGTTTGTTTAGTAAAACTATGGAATTATTGGAAATGTATACGTTTTATGTATTTTCTTATTCTTACACTAAGAAGCATTAAATAAACAGAAATAAAAATAAATTACTTCAATATTCACAAATGTAAACTTAAAACTTTTTATTGAACATTTGGAAATATAACTACTCTCCCTGCGTCGTTACCAACTTTACTGGGCGCATTCCAGACATTGTGCCCGTTACAATATCTGCAGATAGGGACAGTGACATTTTTGAAAAGTTTATTCCAAAAGTACTAACTTTAAGGTGATCAGCATTTATTTGGCTTTAATAGCTTCATTCGACAGACCAGACAAGATCTGTCTTTTAATACCGGGGCCGCCGTGGTTGAGCGGTTAGCCTGCTCGCCTCCCGCCGTGGCGAGCCGGGTTCAATCCCCGGCCGGGTCACTCCCGTATCTTCGTATGTGGAAATCATGCCGGACGAAGCCACTGGTGTTCGGGTTTTCTCGGGAATCTCCCATTTCCACTGACCTTTCGTCCCATTGTTGCTCCGTGCTCACCCCATTCACCTACATCGGCTCTCAAGACCTTGCTTTTGAGAGCCGCCCAAATCTCTTTGCTCACCCGTTTGGCACCGAGATCGGCGAGCCAGTGCATCGAAGTCGTAAGATACAGGGCCTGGAGTTTTCGCCCACGCCCCAACATTACCGCCAGTTTCCTCGGGCTCCCACTTAGCGCCTCAGAGTCACACTCGCACAGTAGTTGTGTACCCGATCATACCAGACTGCATTTATTTATATCGTATTAAAAGTGACGAAGTTTAAGTTCCGGGATGGATGCCCATGCAACCATTATGTCGCCGTTTCTGTTCTGGTCCCTCATGTGTCGGTTTGGTTTAAAATTCGTGTTCACGTGCAATAACCCTGCAAGTCCCAACACCGTGCCTGCAAAATGCGGGGAATGTCCTGACCAATCGCAGTCACTCTTTGAGGCAGTAGGGATATTTCCAAAGGTGATTCTTCGAAGATCCATCCACTGAAACATCTTGAAATTTTTTAACTTCTACTTTACATTTCTGGCAAGTGAACATCCAAACAGAGTTTCCATTTTACTTGTATTATTCAAATAGAAGACTTATTTCTGCAGCACGACAAGGATAATGGGTCTTCACCTACTTTACGTAAATCCTCTCATATTACTGACACAGTTTTTAATGTAATTGGTCCCGTACTCCCTTGTCTTCGAAGCCGGAGTATTTTACGCTGGGTTGGCCGTTACAGTATTGATTTTATCTCTGTCTCCGCCTATATTTCAGTGTTTTATAAAAAAACTACTGTCTAGAATACTTGCAGTTATTACGTTAAATCTATTACTTTCTACGACCTGTTATGAAAGTGTACAAATTTTAACGAAATATATGATATTCTACAGGAACTAAAATTAAATTACGCCGTGATATAATAATTTGATTTCAGTGCAGTATTTTCTTCTTGCAGTAAGTGTATGTATCAATACACATAAAAATAAATCAACCTCGTAAGAATGAACTCGCAGTTTGCTGTAAATAAGACCTCAAATATTTGCGTCATTTCATAAAAGAACTTCATTTCTACAGCTGTCATATTGAAAAAAAAAAATGTTCTCTTATCTTCAGAATACATATACATTTTTTGTATTTTAAAGGGATATACGTGATATTGTAGACAGACTGAATAACATACACTGAGGAATGCAGATGTAATATTGCCGAAACGTCGTTCAAAGATTATTCATTTCATACCACACTTTTGAATTTATATGCACGATATATGCGTCTCTTCTTGCCGTAAACATTCTGAATTATGAGCTTGCAATCACAAGTAGACCAGAATTAAAGGCATAAGACTTGGTGGAACCACGTTAATAAAGCCCATTAAATACGAAATATGGTATTGCCTTAACTCCTTAATTTAGTCATTTTATATAATTCATGGAAAAATAACTTGTATATAAAACTTATACTAAAAATTATTATTTCAATAATAGTAAACCTTATGAATATCTGTTTGATTTATAGTACCTAGAGGTTTTTACAAACAAGATAAATTTTTTTATTCGCCTTTTTTATAATCTTTCCATTACCCTCAGTTAAAATCAATATAAAATATTTTATTTCTTGAACAAGTCTCTTTAAGTCTTGCATCGTACACTACAGGACATTTTTTTATAAATAACGTTTATGTTGGCGTAAAGTTAATTAGTTCGAAGCATATTATTTTGTTTTGCTGGTACAAATATTTAATGACTTTATATTTGTTGATAATTTTTTGACTGGGAAAATAAGTAGAATGATTTTGAGAAGTCGGGCGCAATGTATTTTAAATAGGACAAAACTGGCACCTGGCACCTGGCAACTGCCATCTTGTGACGTCACCCGACCAACATGTTGGGTCCAGGTGAACTTTGACGTTCACCCATGACCTTGATCCCGTGGTCATTACCTTGTATGACCTTTAACCCCCCAAAAAATACAAAATTGCGGAATAATTATAAAATACCAAAAAATTAATAAAAAAATGGAAAAAAATTAAAAAGCAATACAAAATATTAAAGAAATTATTTAAAGATGTACATGTAGGAGGTCCGGGGTCGATGACAGGTTGATAGACTAAGCTCCAGGCACGACCGGCCCTCGCCAGGTCGACCAGTGTCCATCTCGTCAGCCATGTTCGATGTTGATGAACTTGATATTTAGCTTCAAACTGGACCTTGGATGACCTTAAAGCCAAAAATTCTATAAACTTCCTAAAAATATATTAAAAACTCCAACAAATTCCTAAATAACCCTTGACACTTGACTCAAGTCCCAAGACTCATTCCATCACATGCAAGCATTTTTTTTTAGTTTGCCATTGTTTTTATTTTTGACACCTAGGCGGCACTATTTTCACTATTTGCACACCAGGTGAGCTGGCCTCAGGCTGGCCCTGAACATAGAGGACAACAACAGTTTCCAAAACCTCCACGATGTAACGGTTGCGGACCAGGTGAGAGCGGTAATGGAATCCTATTGCATTCCTTAACATAAATCCAAGTGCTGGGTCGGTGTGACGGTGCAAAATGCAGGACATGACTAGGCGTTAAGGCCAGGGTGGTGCTGCAAGCAGAAGTGGGATTCCTCTGAAAAGACGATAACATATCATTTGTCTCTCTAGGTCTGACGTTGCAAGGGTGACGCACGAAGCCACATGTTTTGGACATGCTAATTCGAGTAGAATATAAGGGCTAGATGCGTTTTTTGTCACATGTGCATGTTAATGGAAAACGTAATGCAACTCTGTTAATTTTTTCAAGCAGAATTTACGGAAAGGTGTATTAATCTCGTACTTTTTCACCAGGAAATTAGGTATTTGAAATCATGTAAAGTGGAGTGACCAAATTGTTAAAATAATAATTTTACCTAAGGGTATTATTCCCTTTACTAAGGTGTTAAATGTCATTTCTTTTTTAGGGAGGCATCTTTACAGTACTCCTCCAGACCATTCAAACTTAATTGAAATCTGTGAAATCTTTTTTACGCTTACATGTAATTGCTGATACAACAACACCAAATAAAGACAACCCTTGCATAGTGGCTCACAGGAGGAAAAACCAATGCAACAGCAACGCATGGTGAAAGACGCATAAGGCAAGAGGCACGACTCGAAATGAATAATGCATTACGTGGTTTTACGGAAATACGACACGTCGGAAGTATGTGCCACAGATGTTGTCGCTAACGATGTTGTATCCTGTAGTAATATCTTAATCGTGAATTTATACCACGTGTTTCTAAAATATGGGGACAAACTTCGGCAGGCAATTTCTTNTGTAGTAATATCTTAATCGTGAATTTATACCACGTGTTTCTAAAATATGGGGACAAACTTCGGCAGGCAATTTCTTAGGAAAACGTAAGACGAAAATATATGTACAAGTCATCCCTTTGAGGTATTTTTAAGGAAGCTGAAGCTAAGCGCCCCAAAAAATTTGAATTTTAAAATGCGTTTAAATGATAACAGCAGAAACCACTTGTGTTTATGTTNCTGTAGTAATATCTTAATCGTGAATTTATACCACGTGTTTCTAAAATATGGGGACAAACTTCGGCAGGCAATTTCTTTGGAAAACGTAAGACGAAAATATATGTACAAGTCATCCCTTTGAGGTATTTTTAAGGAAGCTGAAGCTAAGCGCCCCAAAAAATTTGAATTTTAAAATGCGTTTAAATGATAACAGCAGAAACCACTTGTGTTTATGTTTAAAAAATTGGTGAGTGGTGTATGTATGTATAAAGGAGATATAACACCTCTAAAAACGCGGTCGATAATGTAATCCCCCGTCATTTTGGAAATGCCTGTTGCCACCATATGTCTCCATAAACTTTCAAACACTCGTTCTAAGCAATTTTTAATGTTAACCTGTGAATCAGCACGCGTCTATAAACAAAGACGGTCGTCCGACTTGAAAACCTTCCGGTGAACTGTTTGTTAGATAACCCACGTTGAACAAATTTAAACACAATAAGTGTGTTGCATACAAGGTAGGAAAACCACAGTACTGAGTCCGGCAACTTAAATGAGGATTTTTAAGGGTCACACAGCTCCCATAGTAATCACTTGAAAAAAAAAAGACGATCTGAATATTTTAGTTTTATATTTCCGTCAGAAATACCATGCCAAAGTTAGTCGTGGTGTTTAAAAAACACGTTATCTAAGCGTCTGTGGAGAGGTGTTGCCGTGGGTACTGCAGATGCGCGTGTGTACACAACCAACTTACTCACCTACGCTAGGTCAGTTTCGATTGTAAAAACCTCTTATTTAACTAATACTTCCGATTTGTTTAACTGTGCAAACACGTATTCATCCTCTATCGTAGTTTAGTTTAGGAGCCCCTTTTACGTTGGGAAAATATGTTGAAAAATGATTAAATTCGTGCATTCGCAGAAATTATGGCCACCCACAAACGCATGCACAATTAATCACGACCTCGTTTATACACAGGCTCGTGTTTTCCAAAATTGTGTAGTTTCATGGCACTTACATTATAAATGTATCAAAAACGATCCTTCAGTACCAAGAAAATTTGAGCTATTTTTCAGTTAATGCACTGCTACTTTTCCAAACATGACAATAATTTACGGAGAGTAACACACGCTACATATTACAGACATTGAATAAAAGTAGTGGTGGAAAACTTAATTTTGCAAGTTTTAAGCCTACTTTCTGAAAGACAGATATGCTTATGTAATCACCCGGATGTCTGTCTGGGATGTATGTCCTCCCTAATAACATTTAAACCCGAAAACAAAATTGCACCAAACTACCTCACCGTATAGTATTCAGTAATGACATCGGACTTTTACAGTTTTATATCTGGCCGGGTACCTATTTTCAAAATGGCGGTAAATTTTTAATTAAGGGCACAATGTTATATATCGGGAACTATTTAACCGATTTCAACAAAATTTGGTTGGTGGATATTGCATTATATATGCATTTAAACGAGAAAGCAATAATTTTATTGGTCAGCCATTTTGGTAAGTAATACAAATTTTAAAAATTTGCTTTTACATTATATCTCAGGATCAATTCAACCGATTAAAACCAAATTTGGGACGTTGGCATGGCATGATGTAATAACTAAATTTAAAAAATCATAATGGTATGAAACAGCCAGTTTGGATGATGGTGCAATATTAAAAATAAAGTTTTTAGGTTATATTTACGTAACTACGTGACCTATTCCTGCCATGTTTTATATATAAGTAATACTATTTTAGGTTATGCTTATATATGCAATTTAAATGATTAAATTCCGTATTTTAAAAATGGCGGCAATACAGATATCTTTGGTTCATTTGCAATATCTTCGACGCAATTATAACAGTGTTGACCAAAATTGTTATACTGAAAGTATATTTTACAACCCCCTTTTGTCCATCATTCTCTAAGATAGCGCCACGTGAAAAATTAAGTTTTCATGTCATATTTCGAGAAAAAATCAAATGATTACCACTAAATTTGTAACGTAAGTAATAAATACTACAGTAGGTCATGTAAACTGACGTCATTTAGTGGGTCAGGCTATTATTTTCGAAATGAAGGTCACAGAAACATTATAGACTTCTATGTTATATCTATGCAACCATGTAACCAATTCCAAGTTTGTATGCTGAAAGTATCTACGGAAACATAAAAAAAGCTAATATATAACCTCATTTGTCAGCAATTTTGGAGTATAGCACTACATGAAAGATTACGTTTTTTTACCCTGTCTCGGGAAAAAATTAACTGATGCTCTCAAAATTCAGGCTATAAGTTATACTTTTGTAGTTCATCTAAATTTATATTACTTAAGGATGTAGTAATTTATTTTCAAAATAACAGCCATCTAAATATTTTAGTTTAGTGAACTATATGCCCCGAACAATTTCTACTGGCGATAATATGGAGCAGTATATATGACAAACATAGAATGTGCCAATACAGTGTTGAAAATAGCACCTCATGAGAAACTCGACCTTTCATGTCATATGTCCGGAAAAACAAACTGATTTCCATCGAACTTTGCGCATAAGTAGTGCTACAGTTGTATTCAATTATATAAGTGTGTCTGGATGACTTAATTTGCAATATGGCAGCCATATAAATCATTTAGATAAGTCTGCCATATATATTAAGGAATTTAACCGCTTTCAATTCAACTTATTATGCTGAGAGGAGCCATAAGAAGCTTCAAATATGCTTATAGATTTTACCGTATTTTTGTGAGATAGAGCCAAGTCGTAAAATTCAATAATTATGCCATTTATCGGGAACCATTCGTCGAATTTTCACTAAATTTTGCACAAAAGCAGTACCATAGTGGACCATGTAAACCTACATAACATAAAAGAGATAGACATTGTTTTCAAAATGGTGCACTATATATTATATAGATAATTTAGTCATATATTTTACATAAATTGACAAGTTTTAAACAAACTTCTTATATCGACATTATCAATCATACGCATAAGCTGTGCCTATAAAGGGTCTTTTTTAAGGATTTTTTGTACGAAAGCGCCAAATGAGAAACTAAAGCTCTGATGTCATATCTAAACCAGCCAATGCATTTCCCCCAATTATGCACACAAATAGTTCTACTGTAGATGACGTAAACTTATATTAATTTGAGTGACTCACGCCCGTTGTTTTCAAAATTATGTCCATATAGATACTAGAAGTTGATATAACCAGTCCACTGAAACCTTAGACTGATTACTACCAAAGTTGATGCTCCGAATTCCACCTCTGTAATGTAGTTGGCTGCTTGCTAGATTACTGTACGAAGCTTTCTGTGCTTGAGCACCAGGTAAGGCACATGTGTAATTATAATGTTCTCAGTAGTATTGCATTTGTTTCTGGTTGCACCTGTAATTATGTCGCTATCAACGGGTCGTCAAAACTCACCGACCCTCAAACTTTTTAAAGTTTTCGTCAAAATTATTTGCATCCATGTAGAGGAAAGTAGGCTCTTTAGTTATATCGATAACTTATTGTAATTATGTATGAAAATCTCGTGCGGAAATATAAATTCAGGAATATTCTCACTCAAAAATTGTGTTTGTTACAGTTCAAATAGACTACCTGTACATGGGCACGATAAAAAAAATTTCGATTGTTCACGCATGGTTTATCATTGAAAGGTAAAGTGTTTCATTTGAGGAAGCACATATCTTTAAAAATTAATGCAAACAAATTTTGCATCCGTCATTCGTTACATGAATTCGTGATTACTGATATACACGAAAACGCTAAGCTTACGACGTGAAGCTAGACAATATTGAAGATACATAACGTATGGTGTAGACTCTACACCATATTTTATGCATCTTCAGAGTGTAGGCCTAATCCACAATAGATAACGCTTAAAATACAACAATTCAGCTGTAGTTCTTAAAAACTCTGAAAATAATGCGGTGAAATAATTTTTATTTGTTTTAATTGTATACGCTTTGATATATGATACTAAATTGTAAAACAATAATGTTACTTCGCATTTTCGACACAACATTATTTAACGGATTACTATTATTTTATATATTAAAATTTTTTCAATAGACTGTTATATCAATTTAGTTGTTTCTATCTATTCGTGTTGTACAGGACTAGTTATCAGTAGGTAATACGGTAACATACGAATATGATTGTTACTTCCTTAAACTGCATCTGCTGTCATATATTTACAAGACATTGTGCCGAATATTTCATTCCATTTCATTATATATATAACAAACATATTATACATATACTTTGGTAAAAACTTCGAATTCAAACATCAATACATTTCTTGCACTTATGTGATTGAACCATCATAATATGATACGCCTTAAAATTCATTAAAATAATTGCTGACATTTACTGCTCCCAAAAAAACCAAATCTGTCTTTTCTTCAAACAAAAAGGGTAGCCGGCGGCAGTTAGCTGCTTCTCCAGTGTTAAGTCTTATATAATATCGCCGTAATAGATCATAATTACCCGTGTTCTTCATACCGTACATCTCCACAGTACATGCATGAAGATCATAGTGTAACATGAATACAGTTCTTGGTTTTGTAGTACGTGTTAGAAAAGGACACGTATATTGCGATATAAATATAAAATCATGGCTAGCAAAAAAATTAGACAAAAACAGTTAGTTGCAAATAATTAAAATAACGTTAATAAATTCTTAATTAAAAATTTGCAGGAAGGCGTAATTTATATGTTTGTTGACAGAATCTAAAAAAATTATTATGTTCAGTTTTTTATTTAGAATTTTTCAGTTTATGTTTTGCTTTATTTCGTATTTTTATATGTGTGTAAAATATTAAGATTTGCTGTATTTTGCGCATTGAATTTTTCTAGCTTTATACACCCCACGAAGAAATTAATAAGTTGTTTCCATGATCATAAAGAAAAACTTAAGTGCCTCTCCAGAGAGTCGATCTCTTACTCTTTGAGTATCACCACCACGAATATGAGTACGTGGTAACATTACTCTACCTACATGTCAGATAAAGGCTACCAATGTATCTTATATGGGGGGCAAGTAGTTTGGCGGTAATTAAATATGTATTTGAATAAGAACATTGCAGGCAATAAACGTATCCACTTCCCTTACATAGGCTAAAAGTTAATTTAGTAAAATTATAAGAAATATCGTGGCGAACATCACGAAGTGGCAGCATATTGTGCACATTACGAAAACACGTAATTTGTAGCTTTAAACGTCATGAGTTTTGAACATTTATTGTCCGAATATCGTTAATAAATAAATACCATTAAATTGTTTTGATAAATCCATGTTTAGCTATAAAAAAAAGTGTACTATAAAATGTATCGCTTTCCACACGTTCTAAAAAAATTATTAACACGAGCAAAAAAAGTTAACAAAAATACACTGATATTTGCTGTGTACAAAACCGTAAATAATTAATTAATTTTTAATTATACAGTTATATCCGTTGTTAACGCCTAATTAAAAGGCTTTTTCTTATTTAGCAAATATGAACTGAGGTTTCCTCGTAAAGTAGAACAATGTGGAAACAGTGTGCTCTTTCTTAAATGCGGGTATCGTAGTTTCAGTTGCTGCAACTCTGAAATTCCACCACACAGACGGAGCAAAATACTAGAAAATACATTTAAAAACGGAGTGTGGCGGCAAAGTTACATTTAGTGCAAACTACTTTTGTTTTCAAAATAGTAAAACTTTTGCACACACCTTTTGCCGATAAGTGACTGTTTCATCCTTAACTTTTAAACATAAACTTCAAAAAAAGTAAAATCCTTTTTAAATTAAATTGTTATTCTTTTTAAAATTTGGTTTTTGTTGAGTCCTACATATAGTCTATCCGCAGTATCTTCGCACATTTTAAATAAAACCCTTAAAAAATAACCCCATGTGTGACGTGTTTGGTTGCAAAAAAATATTTCAAGTATCTCAAGCGGTTTAATTTTCTGTGCACATGAAAGTATTTTATTTGTGGTTAAATTAATTTTTTATTTCAATTTATATATGAACAACATTTCATTTATAATTAATGTGAATAAAAAACAGACAGAAAATTGTAATGTTGGTAATGCCTGGCAGGAAATAGTTACAATGCAAAATATTATTAAATTGAGTGTGCACAAATATGAAGTGTTGTCATTTTTCTGGAATTTGCTATACTTAGTTAAGCTTTATTTGCATGAGATGTAGGAACATCCTGAAAATATAATTTTAGCAGGGCTTCAGGAAAGCTTAAAAGTAACCATGAATGAACTATTTTGTCGCTTTTAAGATTAATATTTTTGCGTATTTGTGGATTTTGTGGTTTTCAAACCTTATTTTTGAAATCAAGCATTTTTATTCCGAAAAATACGTTGTTTTGGTGATTGCTCTATAAGATGGCCTCTAAAAATCAAATATCCAATAGACGTAATAAAATTTCTCTGAAATATGTATGTTATACATGATGATTTTATGCAGTTGTTTGTACACGGTGAGAACTTTCATTTCTTCTTAACATTTGTTGTTAAAAGTGATGAAATTAGACAGGCAAGCGAAAAGAGGGAAATCTTGACACAGCGCTCGACAAAAGTGCAAGAAAGTTGCTGAAGTATTTTTACCTCTTCAAAAACCTAATTAAACGACCCTTAAGTTCCAAATGTAGCATAATGAGAAGAACCAAACAATGAAAGGCGTAGAAGCGAGCGAATATAGTAAACATTTTAACACGAATTGCGCAACACCTTCTTTACGCAGGTGTGATAGTCCATGGGTACTTCAAACAGAAAAGGTGTAAGGTCTGAAAGGAAACGACAGTTAGTACGTCAGACCCATCGAGTCACATTCGTTATTTTTCTCGCACTCTACACAAAGAAATACTGACTGTAAAAGTACAACGACGTGAGATGTACCATCATTTGTAGGGTAGAATCATCGGACACCTGGAAGCACGGCCGACACAGATAAATGCTGTAGCCGCCCTGAATATGTTGCATAATGTCATGTCCACACATTTTGCACACTTAAATAATACCACTTCATCTTGAAAACCCATTTTTAAGATATTCAAGTTTAAAAGTTTGAATTTACAGTAGCAGGTATATTTTTTATGGAAATGCTTGAGATTTCCACATGTTGTAACGCGTGTAGGACAATCAATAGTAGACTAGCATGTAGTTGAGAGCTGTGATTTCTTTGTTTTGAGCATACCTTTATATCTCAGTTTAAATGTAAAACTACCGCATTATTCTTTATGGCACAATTACATTAAGGTGTACACAATGTTTAAATACTTTCCACGGCGTAAAACTGCAACATCTATAGATGTGACATATTGCAGAGCATTCATAACAAATTAAACCTGCCACATCTCAAAACGGCAGTTTTTGATCATCAAGCTACCCTACTGTAGCTGGCAGACCGTGTGCAATAGAGACGTAATACATAATGCATGGTAATGTTTCTCTGCAGCACCTAAAATCCCCAAAAAGAAATGTTAAAATGATTACATTCTACACAAAGTCAAAATGTTAGGCTACTGAAATGTTCGTATTAAAACATGCAGTAAGTAATGATCAAATACACATAATAACTATTCTAAAGTGAACGTTTTTACGTTCCTAAATAACGAGTGGAATGAGTATATAATAAAGAAATGCCTTACACATTATCAGTACGACATTTCCTACTTAAACTGAATATTGAAGGATATATGAATACTTCAAAATCGACATTTTAAACCATATGTTCCACAACGAAGTATATATTAATTATATTTTCCTGAAAATTGTTTAATGTTAACGGTATATTTATTCAACCTAAGAGCAAAATAGCATTAATACTTCCAACAGTAATAAAAAATACCAGCGGTGGCAACCCTCTTATCGCAGACAAATTTTTGCCGTCAGGAATGATGTACATTTGATGCTGATTTATTGAGCAGTATGAACTTAATTTTAAAAAATGTCCTTGCTGCAACTGCCCAGGACCCACGAATTTTGTACAAAATACACACAAAACTTTTGACGGTAGCGTAAGTGTTCCAGGCACGTAGGCAACACCAATACTTCCTGCACAGATTCACACTTTAATTGTCACGGTAAACAAACCGGTAGCGTCTTTACTGTAAGCCTATTAGTGCATGGTACATGTCGTTTCCAGTTAGTGTTGAAAAATGTCCTCCATCATCGTTTCTGCAGTGGGCACAGCGGCATACCATAGATGCATGTAGG
The DNA here is from genome assembly GCA_002778355.1 of Clitarchus hookeri. NCBI lineage: Eukaryota > Metazoa > Arthropoda > Insecta > Phasmatodea > Phasmatidae > Clitarchus > Clitarchus hookeri. Next base: position 395,831 of record NQII01001762.1, on the reverse strand, counting down.
TAGTATTGCCAACGTTCTTGGGCACTGAATCGCTACAGCTGATGAATTGTTTCAGTTTTACACGAAAACTGTTTTTCCTGGCCAGTCTTGTTAACTATGTCATACTGTTCAATAAACCAGAACCAAACGTTCATAGCTCCGGACGTTAAAAAAGTGGTAATTAATAAAAATGTGGGCATCTTTTATGGGGTTATCCTGTTTACTTCACGGACAGCAGAACAATTTGCAAGAAGAAATAACGATCCCTTTGAGCCGCAGTATTTTTTGCTTGCTGACACGTAGCTCACAATATATGCTCGGAGGTACGACAGATATTCTCAAAATGCCCATCTGACTTAGGTTGGAACGCTGAAATATAGATAATCTTCATACCAAAAACCTTCGTCACACAAATTGGAAGATTGTTGCTAGGTAACTGTGTTCCTGATCCCAATGGAGCTCGGTGACATTCCAAACCTCAGACGTATTCTCTCCTTAGGCACAGTGTTAATTCCTAGGTCTGCAATCAGGATGACCTCAAGCCACTTAGTGATGTTATAATTAATTTTCTGAAATTATCTGCTGGCTCCTTTCACTCATCTTTAATTTTTGTAAGTATTATGCCATTTCTATCTCTTTTGTTTTGTGTCCTATATGTAGAGTCGCCTGTTTGTCGTGAATAGATTTCAGGACAAGTTAGGTTTCAAAACAATTTAGTTCAGAAACACTTTCATGTTTGAATAATTTGACATGTCACACATCTTATCTGTCTGTCCACGAATCACAAACAGTAAGTATCGGAGAAATTTAATTCTGATTGGCTCACTAGTGTTGCAGTAAGTCTTCAGACAAAGGCAGATGGCCAATAGCCAAAGGAAGGCTGCAAGTGTTCATGTAGTATATCGAAGTCTAGCCTGCGCGTAAATATTTCCGCGAAAAACAGGTTGGCCCTACCAATATGGCATCACCTTTACTACTTAAAACCAAATTATGAAACTTCATTCAATTTTCTGACAACAGATTCGCACTAAGGAGTACAACTAAACTTCCCCTTTGATTCTGTGAATTCAAGCAGCCAACGTTACGGAAGTGTCTGAAAAGTAATTGAAGAGTGTTACACGCATGGAGATCGTGCGGAAGAAAGGTAAAAGGATTCAGTGAGGCACGAAACATTATCGGACATAAGCAAGAATGTGATGAGGCGCGTGATGGACGAGTGAAACATTCATTAAACTAAGCCAACCTGCGTGCATTTATTTATGCAGGTGTTTCCGTTCGAACAGTTAGTAGGATCCGCAAAAATGTATTATAACTATCGTTTCATCGGTGTTAACACCAGGTAAATATCGCTCGCGTCCCAAAGAATGAAACGTTAAATGTGATGATTTTGATATGAGGGTAATAAGTAGAGACATGCAGAATTCGCGTTATTATTTGGTAAAACGTTTGACTTTAATGTCCTTTAGCCACTTGAGCGCAAATCGTGATTTAATTGGCTATTAGCAACTATGAGATGTCATTGACTTGTGAGAACGCCTTACTTGAGATTTGTTGCACAACTGTTGGGAGCCTTTACTGTTGGCAAAATAATTACCTTGAAACGTTACTCACCAGTTGTCGGCCAATGATATACTTAAAACGGTCATATCGTGTTTCGGAGTTAAGTTTGTAGCCACAAAATAACGCGAATTTTGCAGTACAGAAGAGAGTATCTGTCTGAGACTGCTGAGTGCCATTAAAGATAAAGTCGACTCTCAATGAGACGAATTATGAAATAAATTTGGATTTAAATGGAAAAGGTGTGGTAACAGAAGAAAGATTTTAATTGAGCACCCAAATATTGTCCACTGCTGCTGTGAATATTTAAAATCAATGCGACGTTACAGAGCAGAGAAGTGGCCAATTGTTGGTGAATAGTGGGTGGACAATAATTTAACCTTCAACAAATGTTGGCAAAGTAAGGATCAGCTTGGTGTTCTGACAAATATGAGTACATCAAACAACTTAGTTATTGTTCAAGCCGGAACTCGAGATGGGTTTCTGGACGGCACTTTACTAATATTTAAGGCTGTAAAGTCATCTGGAGACTATCGTGGTCAGATGAATGCAGACAATTTTCAGAAGTGGACTAGTAAAATGGTATTACCTAATCTCCTCGAAAAATGTGTTGTCGATTTAGACTATGCTTCTAATAACCGTGTGCAAAGAAACAAAGAAACAATCCTTCAACCAAGTATTCTGTGAAGAAGTAAATTAATAATTGGTGGGAATATAACAATATATAACACCGCGAAAACTTCAGGAAGTCTGAACTTTTCTGCCTAACTGAAATTCATGAAGGCAGTGAAAAAACGTACTGAATAGATGAGATTTTTAAATCGCATTCCCATGACGTAATTAGGTTTCCTCCTTTTATGTGTGAATTCAACGCCATTGAGTTCGCGTGGGTAAAGGCTAAGAGACTTGTACGTGAAAAAAATGTCACAGGAGATTTCAGTCTTCATTCTTCACCTCGAAGATGCAACACGAAGAGCGATTTCCTTTTTCACTAAGCAAGACTGGGAAGGTTATTGTTTACAGTTTCAAACACAAAGGAACGATACTGGGAGACGGATGGGCGGATGTAAGATGCTATCGACAACTTTATTATATGGGAGGACAATGACAGTGACTCAAGTGATTCAAGGGATGAAAATATTTCCTCATCATAATCAGAGCTTGCTTACCCCTTGTCCGACACGGAATGCCCTATGTATACTTGAAGATAAATGTTGTGTTTGATTTTAATTTTCATTACTTGATAACACGTTGACACTACATATGATGGGATTGGATCAAATTACTAAGGTATGAAACTGTATACATTTCTTCTTTCTGTTTTTTGTCACTGGTGTCTCAGAGTGCCTTTTGTATTTGTGTGGTCACATATTTCAGTGTTTTTACTAACTGTTTCGCATGTTTTTGCAGAGATAACTCATTTCCATTAATTTTATTTATTTTAAGTTTTATATACTAATAATTTGGGTACTCAGACATGTGTGTGCGAATCAGGCCTTGTTTATTAGACGACATTTACTCCTAATGCGATGTTTTCAGTGCGTCAGCATACAGCCAAATTCCTAGCTTAAACAATAATTATTAATAAGCCCAAAGTAACAAATGCCTTAGACGTGCTACCATTCAAGTGTTGCAGCGAATGTTTTCAGAACTGCAGGTACATGCGCATAGCCTTAGAAAGGCGGGGAAAGGGGCTGCACTCGGTGACAAACAACCGCATTCCTTTGCCTTGCCTTCTCGTCGTCTGCCTACATTACTGTTCTCTAGATGCGAGTTACTGAAATAAACGTATGTAACACTCCGAAATAAACTATGACAATTTCGTTAAAACAATTGGTGTCTTAAATGATACAGTATTTTCCAATATGCAATTTTCACATAATAACCATAGATATTCTTCATAGAAGCGTCCTCTAAATTGTTGTGTATTATTTAATTTTTCTCTTCATTATGTAAGAAGTGTCATAAAGCAATTTTCTTTAAATACAATATATTTACAAGAAGTTAGTTCATTATCACAGTTTTGCACTTAAACAATATACCTATACATAGTTACTATCTTATTTATCAGTTTTAAGTTTTTTAGTTATGTATTCATTGTTCAGTTTTGTTAGCTGNTCTTCATTATGTACGAAGTGTCATAGAGCAATTTTCTTTAAATACAATATATTTACAAGAAGTTAGTTCATTATCACTGTTTTGCACTTAAACAATATACCTATACATAGTTACTATCTTATTTATCAGTTTTAAGTTTTTTAGTTATGTATTCATTGTTCAGTTTTGTTAGCTCATGAGCAAGCACTATTAGAAATTCTTGTGTGTAGTACTTGGGATGTTGTTTTCGATATAGCGGTTCGTGAATATTAGCCGCTATGGTCATTACATCTGTTCATAATATTAGGCCACCATCTTGACTGGCATTTAAGCGAATAAGTCCTGACTTAGGGATTAATCTAGTTCATTCTTCATTTCGTTGAAGCAGAATATTATCAAGTCACATCTAAATGTAAACAGGGAGTAGACTTCAGCGAATGAGTGTGAAGATTGACACTTGTGAAATTTTGTCGAATGTAGCCGTCATTCCAATTCCTTTGTATTTTCACCAGCTGCATCACAACTGACTTTACAAGGCTGATCTCTAATTTGTATTCATCTTGATGTATTGTTTAAGTCCATCCAAATAATTCTAACTTTCTGAAAGAGAGAACGAAAATTTTTCTATTCTTACTCATATTTGCTTTGCATGTAATTGTTTGAATTGCCAGAGCTCCGTAAGTTGAACCAGTTGTCAGAAGCTGGTACATAATATAAAAATTGTTGGTGCATTTGTTTCATAAATTATTGTTTGTAACCTACCAAAGTTTCAACAGGAAAATGTTTACGATTGATAATGAATTTCAAATTACACTTTATAAAGCCAGAATATGAATAAATATTTTATATGGTTTGTTATACTTCAATTAATTACGATCTATTAATAAATTAATATTTGATTATTATAAATATGACTCTCCTGAAGAGAGACTGTGTATGTTATATATTTTCTTCAAGTGGTATTTTATATTTATGTAAAAGTTAGGATGCCAAAATACAAGTCTTTTATTAAAATTGCTGTTGAAAAATGGCTAAATATTATAAAGATCTAGAAGGTTAATACCTAAGCTGAANCAAGTCTTTTATTAAAATTGCTGTTGAAAAATGGCTAAATATTATAAAGATCTAGAAGGTTAATACCTAAGCTGAATCTTTATTTAAAAATATTGTTTTCATCTTAAAATTTAAGGATTTTTTTTCAAGTGAAATGCTTACGAGCGTCTTTCATACCTGGGAAACTCTACACTCGTGTCTTGTCTCGTAATAGTGTTTTTCTTGACGGGATCCATTTTATTTTATCGATCATCACTTCGTTACAAACGAAATTTTATTTCCGTTAAAATATGTGGTCTTTATTGGATACTAGCTTCAATTTATCTGTGGCCAACTTCTAAAACACCAAATCAAGTTGGGGGCCACGGTGACTGAGTGGTTAGCCTGCTCGCCTCCCCCAAGGTGAACCGGATTCAATCCTCGGCCGGGTCACCGGATTTCCGCAAGTGGGAATCGTGCCGGACGATACCGTTGGTTGGTGGGCTTTCTCAGGGATATACCGTTTCACCCGTCCTTTCATTCCAGCGCTGCTCCATACTCATCTCAATCACCAACAGCGGCTCTCAAGACCATGCTGTTAAGAGCCGGCCAAACCTCTTTACTCACTCGAAGAATCAAGGTGTGTTGAGTGTTCTACAAATTCTCTTCCTTGACTACAACATGATCCAAATAAATCCCGCAGATACATAAAAGGTGAATTTCTGTCATTAAGAATTAAAATGTCAAATGAAAATTTAAAAGTTCGATAAACGTAAACCTATAACTTATTAATGCAACACAAATGTGATTCAGTGGCCCCTTCCCATGTGTATAAAAAGCGGTAATCTCCAAATCAGCCACACTCTATATGTCTTTGAAAACCATGGTGCCACAGCTAGTATACGCTAATTATCATATCTTCTCGGAAGTAGCTAAGCCTTACATTGCAATGTCATTATGGTTGTGGTAGTCGACGCAAATTCTCATGGAGCCATTTTTATTTTTATCTCTGTCAATTAAATACGACAAAGATATCGATCCTACACAGATGGTTTGGACCCACGAAGTAGCAGTTGTGTTTTTCTTTATTTGTACAGCTACTGCCATCTCCCGTCGTTCATTCACGTTTCGCTTGTTCGTTTAAAAAGAGCTCAATTTTTAATGGTACAGATATTCCATTTTAGTCTGTCGCCAACGCTTCCGGAACATTAAGGCTTATTTGAAAGACCTAGCAAATTTTAACTATGGCGCCCTCATCAAGTCGCACTGCTCCCCTAAGAGACGTCCATCATTTCACCTGGCGAAATATTGGTTTTTGGAGAGAGTATCATATACTGACTGCAGACCACTGGGTAGCTCGATAGCGAGAAGTCGTCTTGTCTTGTTCTCATTGTAACTCGGGATTATCCACACGCAGCTCTCAGATGCTAGTGTCAGTACCAAATCCATACTATGAAATACATTCAACCATAATAGATACTCATTCTCTGTATCTACAACGTAAACATATTTTCCCAAACTCAATTGACCAACCTTCAATAGCACCCTCCTCCCACATTTCATTAATTTGGTCTCACCAGTTACTGTGATCAGTAAGCACCATCCCAATTTATGTTATGGTGGTTGATGAGGAAGCCCGTAGGATGTGATCGGCTTTTGGTTCCTCAACGGCTGTCAGGCAAAGGACATCATTCCCGCTACCTTCTACAAGTGAGACTCCCACCAAGGCGAACTGGGTTCGATGTCCGGAAGTCGCTCCCGGATTTTTCTCGTGTGAGAATCGTACCGGACGTTGCCGCTGGTCGGCGGGCTTTTTAAGGGACTTCCTAGTAAAGTTTCCCCCACCCTTGCATTCTGGCACTGTCCATAATCGCCTCGTTTCACCCTAATCGGCTCTTAAGACCTCCATGTTAAGTGCTGCGCAAATCTCTCCACTCCATAAGTAAGGTATTAATTTATTGCTTCACATAACATACATGTGTGGAGAGACGGTTTTTTTATTCAACAGTCACTAACCTCTGCCTCTCACCTCAGTGTTGAAAAAAAATTTTTGCCACTATTCTTTCTTTGAATTTTTTTTTGTGATAGTGACATAAAACGCTGTTTCGTAAATCTGATCCAATAACTTGAATTTTCGAAATGTCTAGTAAATAGATTGATTGCACAGGAAAATAAATTCTGCTACAGCATTTCAAGTACATACGTTTATTAATTAGTAAAAAAAAATTATTACGTTGATATATTTTTCATAGGCTCTTTTAGCGGTTTGTTTGGTATGCAGTGTGCTATAGTGCGTCTCACTCTCAGATTTCAGTGGGTAATTAATAAAGCAAATTTATTTTTATACACTACTACGCGATGTGATCATTTTTTTCAGGTATTTTTGTATGTAAACAAAGTGTAATTTATTAACTGTTGATAATCGATAGCCATCTAGTAACACAGAGCACCATATATTCTTTACTGCAGTCTAGAGTGAGACTCTAATTAAAACCGGCAAATTATATGCTAAATTGTATTTTTTAATTTTTTTATTTATGTACATAAAAAAACAGCAATTATTATAATCTGAATCCTTACAGGAAAATAACGCAATACGGAAATAGACAATGTCTAATTTAAGATGCCAAATAACGTATAAAAATTAGTGAAACAATATTACTATGATAAATGAGGTGTCTTATCGGCAAAAACATGAGTATTAGTGTATAGTAAAATACTGCTGGGAATGTGGATTCTGCCAGAAAATAAATTCAGTTTCTTTACACACAAATTATAAACGACACATTACGCCAATCAGGTATTTCACCAGCAAAACATTATATTTATTTCCAATACTAGTCATGTTTTACGTCACTTTACCAACTTCGCCCCATTAATTTCCTTGTTGGGATGTGCGAGAAGCGACCGTAAAATTTAATTAAAGCGGCGAGCATCGCGACGCACCAAAAAGCGCGCGCGAGCCCTGCCATCTGGTGTCAATGTTCCCGGTTCCAGCCCCGCCAACCCCTCCGCGAGAAGAAAGTAATTAAGTCAGTTGGAGCACGCGGCTCCTGACGCGAGGACACGTTTTATGGAATCGGTTTTCCCCCGCCGCAGCTTCCCTTCGCGCCTCTTATGTTAATTACCGCGACCCGGCGCGGCGTCGCTGTCGCAGCTCGTCGCCGACCGCGCGGGAAGACAAATTAGCCGGCTGGGTTGTCAAGGTCGCTGGCGTGTTCATCTGAGCGGCGCGGGCAGCAGCACCGGCTTCCCCTCCTACAACGGCACCTCCGGCTCCGCGCGGGACGACCAGCACGCGACCAGGACATGTCTTCATCATGTCGCGTCGCTGAGATTGCCACGGGACTGCCGGACGTTCACGTCACCGCACTCGCTGCCAAGCCGCTGTGAGATAGACTCAGGCAGTTTTTTTTTTAACACGAATATAAAGGAGTGCATTCCAAAAATAACAGCAAAGCCAAAACAGCATGAAAAAGTTACAAAGGATATAGCAGTCCGGAAATCCTAGTTGTTTCCCATAAATTGATTCAGTTAGAAGATATTTTAAATTCTAAGGACAGTCCTTTAAAAAGAAAGAAATTTGAAGGATCAAAAAAAAAAATTTCTGTACAGATGTTTGTTCCAGGAAAATAGGATGATATGGCAGATGTTTAAAATATTAAATTTAAAATACTATTTAAAGCAATTAATTTATAATGCATTTAGGACTTACTCTCTCTCTACCTTTCTTTCTCTCTCTCTCTCTCTCAATTTCTCTCTCAGGGAAACAGAAGAATAAGGCATGCAAGTAAGCGGGTGAAATTCAGGAAATTTAATAAAAGTTTATTTTGCCAATGGGTGCAATTGGAAAAGAAAAAACCTTTTATAGAAGTAATAAAGCAGCGATAGTGCTGTTGTCGGGAGAAAAGCTATAACTCGGCAAAAAGAAAATATACAAGCATAGAGTACAGAGGTTCGTGGACAACAAACTTAAAACAGAAGTGGTGAACGATTAATGTCTTTGTTTACACAAAAAGAGATTTCGAGTTTTTTGATGTTGACATGGATTTGTTGTTGCAAAGGCATTTAAAACTACTGATCATGCTATGGAATTGAGAGTAACCTTTTGAATGGAGACGAAAATTAAAATTCAGTCCACTATAAAAGAAACTGCCAAATATTTGAGCATTATAGACAGTAAATCACATTTACTATTTGCATTACAGTTTCCAAACAAAATCTTAAATCTACTTCCATATATAGCGACACCCCGAAGCAGTAAATGTAACAAAATCGGATTAAGATGTCTTTATTTTATGAAATGCATGCCAATTGATACTGAATTTTAAAATATGTATGGATTTGTACCAGCAATGTTTATTATTTGTATGAACATATTTACAGAAGAAAGGAATCTTCTTTACTGGAATAAATGTTAATAGCTATAATAATGCCGCCACCAAAGACTGCTTATAAAACTCATATTTAAAGCTGTCGAAAACATCTAGACAAATAATTAATATGTAAAATGAATTTCACCATGTAAATGAGAAAATTACATACAAAGATGAAATATTGGAAATACACATTCTGGTACAAACTACATAATTTCCAACGAACACACACAAAATTGCTAAAAAATATTTTTTAACATTTCCGAGAACAAACCCTTTTATGTTTAAACAGCCTTTACGCCGATATATAACTGTGCTACAGAAACTAAATTTAACAAGAAGTTAATAATATAAATTATGCAGCGACTTACCTCTTAATCTATGAAAACACCATAAAAATTAATTTCATAAATGCAGAGCATCAACTTTGGTCATAATAATTGTTATATTTTGTTAGAAAGGGTTTACTAACTTGAAATATTTCCAGTGCCGTCATTTTAAAAACAAGTGTGTGAGTTACTTTAATCATCAACGATTACATTGTATACCATAGCACTATTTATCTGCTGAATTTAATGGAAATAATTTTTTTTTTCGATATACAGGATAAATACTTTATATTTCATGTGGCTATTTCCATAAATGGCGGACAAAATGGAGCTACGTATTAGCACATTTGATGTGTGATATAGATAGGCTACCGCCAGCCTACAAAGGTTTTACCTCCGGAATATTTCTCCGTCTCAGGCAAACAAAGGTCAACAAAGTCTAGAAAATGACACCAAAGATATAACGCACCAAATTTTTGCGCATTCAGTGTCATAATATTTTACATAATAACTATTTCTTACTAGGTATTACCAATACACCTATTTTCCAACTAATTTTTGTTAGATTACTTACAAATTATATATTATAATTTATAGATAAAAATATATAAGTATAATATGCGTTTTACCATAAATTAAGTGCTTTTTTGTTTACAGATGTGTAAAACGCTTGTGATACATGGCATATTTGGGAAATAACCGAACAGGTCATCAACGGGGTGATTTTTCAAAAATGTTATTCTAAAATTATGGAAAAAACTGCGAATAAAATATGCCACTTGTTTGCCAAATTTGTTAGGAATCGGTAGATTATTTCCCGAGATGTGATATAAAATCCTAATTTTTAATGTGGTACTATTTTACAACATGGCGGAAAATAAAAGTTCTGTGAAGAAATACTTGACGGTTGTAATATATATACTTCCGGTGTACAATGTACAGTTTAAATTGGTTACATGGTTTCGTATACATATCATGCTGGGCTTAAATAGTTATATGGCCATTATTAAATAAGTGTCTGAGCCCACATTAAACATATGAGTCTACATAGGCCATCGTAGTACAATTTGTTTGCGAAATTTCGTAGGAGACTGTTGATTTTTTCGAGAGATACGTCGTAAATATTTGTTTTATGTGTCGCTATCTTTCAAAACGGCGAATAAAGGCTGCTATGTGTTGGCATATTTAATGCACGTAATAAGAGTGGTGAATAAAGCCAATGACCCCAAGACGTTCATATGGACGCCTTTTTGACAGTAAGTCAATTATACATTTACGTTACCTATGTTAATATAGATTAACTTAGTATTATTTACGTGCCATATTTGGTAGGAATCGGTTAATTAGTTTCCAACATATAAAACAAAAGTTTTATTTTTAATGCACTGCTGTTTTCCAAAATGGTATATTAATAAAATATCCCTTTTTGGTTATATTAATGCCTGCGTGATGCTCTGTTAGCATACAAAATTTGTTTTAAATCGGTTGCATGATTCTCGAGATATGATATTGTACTCTAAATATAAAATGCCGACATTTTGATAATCAGCACCTGGCTGGTTGAAAACGGTAAAATTCAGATCTCCTTAACAATTACTATACGTGTGCCGAGTTTTGTAAAATTCGGTAAACGGGCTAAAATAAGTTTGAGAAGGGGAGTGTACCCAAACACAAACACGGAAACACCCACACAAGCACGCACGCAGACAGGAATGTAAACCTCATAATTATAACATTACTCATTTAATTATATAAGTTAATAAGTTATGCCTGCTGATCACGAGAAAACAGTATTATACGGAATGATGACAGATCTTGAGCTTGGCGTTCGTTCAAACGAAAAAAAACTAGCGTCTACTTTCAGGGAGTAAACGAAGTTAAAGTCNCTGGTTGAAAACGGTAAAATTCAGATCTCCTTAACAATTACTATACGTGTGCCGAGTTTTGTAAAATTCGGTAAACTGGCTAAAATAAGTTTGAGAGGGGGAGTGTACCCAAACACAAACACGGAAACACCCACACAAGCACGCACGCAGACAGGAATGTAAACCTCATAATTATAACATTACTCATTTAATTATATAAGTTAATAAGTTATGCCTGCTGATCACGAGAAAACAGTATTTTAAGGAATGATGATAGATCTTGAGCTTGGCGTTCGTTCAAACGAAAAAAAACTAGCGTCTACTTTCAGGGAGTAAACGAAGTTAAAGTCNCAGATCTTGAGCTTGGCGTTCGTTCAAACGAAAAAAAACTAGCGTCTACTTTCAGGGAGTAAACGAAGTTAAAGTCGCGACATCTCATTATGCTGGTATTTTGTATTTTATCGCAACTAAATACATTGTCGAACAGCAGAAGTTGGCAAGAAATAACAAGATCGCCAGGCTTTGTCGCTGAAATGCACAAAATGTCTCTTGTTTATCTCTAGTGTATACTGGTCTCAACAATNATATAAGTTTATGATATTAGCAAATATTGCAAAATATATGCGTTCATAAATTTAGGACATTGCTACTAATAGTGCGTACAGTTAACGTAAATAATATGAACACAATTTAATTGAGAGGTTAAGTGATTAAGATCAATTGCTAATAATTATCTCACGTTACGCTGCCATAAAAATTGAACACGCGCATTGATACATCACGGATTGATACTTATATATTCGTGTACTGAGAATTTTAAATATATTTTAGCACTCTCTCCTTGAAAAGATTGGTTTACACAATCCTGTGAATGTCTACCAGGGATTTACTTCCCCTACACTAATAAATTTTGAAACACAGAACAGATGCAATTATAATTATTTTAGGACTATGAGGCCACTATCAACGTAACTTTTTATAAAAGCAAACATTCTTTATTAATCAAATATAGGAGCATAAAAATGTTTCAATTCATTTTTATTATAATTAGTTATATAAAAATAATGAAATATAAAATTATGTTATATTTCTTTTATTAATATAAATGTATACTCCTATCTCATATTTAAATTCATATTTGATGGTATTTGAATTTTTTTTCCAAAGAAAGTAGGCTTAATTAAAAAAAGTAATAATATGTGTACTAAGAATACTTGAAATGAGATTCCTATGACGATCTGTGAGATACATAAAAACATATTACAAGGACAATAAGGATGCTATGGCCAAATTTGTAGTAAATCAAATCATAGCATAAACTGCTACATATTGAGAAAATGTAAAGCCACATCGGGTAGGACGACTGAGAACACATTCCCCGAGGTGATCCTGAAATGCAATCCCAAAAAGAGGAGTACCTCCATGCAGACGTCTGGAAAGATGGCCAGGAAGGACAAGAGTGTTACAGGAGTGCAGGCAACCCATCAGTAGATATGACCACGTATTCCCGAAGGATCACCCGGCCATTACGGCTCGGTGCATCTCCCTTATCCGATTGGCAACATCTGGTGCGGAAGGTCCCCTGATCATTCAGCTGGAGTCTGATACGTTCGTTTACCACGCGGCACCGAGCGAGGAACGACGGCATACTCTACTGCTGACGAGCGAGCACATTGTCCTCGCAAGTACACGGCGCAGTTGTGCTTCTGTAAGGATGGCTGCTCGGTGGCAAAGTGTTTCAAACAACAAAAAAAAAAAACATATTTATCAGTTACGAAATCCCATTTCACAACACCGCGTGCTCTTAACACTTTGTGATTTATTTATTTGATGTTTTATGTGTCACTGAACAGCGACAAGGCCGTAGTAGGAAAACACTACATAATCAGGAACGGGGAAGAAATCGTCCAAGGCATGCATTCTGGAACTATTACTGTATTCACCTGGAGTGATTGTGTAAAACCCTGGAAGTAAGAAATGATCGGTAATATGTAAGCGATTAAAACATTAAAACTATTTATACGTGGACGAACCAGTCCATTACGTATAAAGACTACCTACTTGTATACGCAAGAGTCCACAAATTACACTGTTCATTATAAGGTCACGCTTTTTTCATTTACGTATGAGTGAAGAAGTAAACCCTTATCATAAACGTGGCTCCCGAACGTTTTAATAATTTTTGGAGTGATACGAAGGGAGTTAGTTATAACACGAACACTCTTTACGAGCATATTCCAGTCAGAGGTATTACCTGCTGGAAAATGGGTAGTTTATGGAACCAAATAGCTCAGATTTGTATTAAAACTAAAATTGAAACAATAATAATCTTTCGAAATAAGTGAAAATTGATTACAAGTCAAATAAAACTGTTTCACCGTGGATCACTGAGAATTAAATGACCATTAGAAAAGGTGAACTTAAAGTATTTTTAAATATTTGGTTTTTTTTTATTGGCGAATCGCTCTTACCAAATGCAGTCCGCGTGTTCACGAGTTTGGAACCGGTAATTTTAAGGAAGTTAAGTGAATAACATTTCGCAGTTGGAATCACTTATTCAGAATCGCAGAGTACCTATTATGTAAATGATGAATAGTAAAGGTATGTCCTGGTCACCAAATGTCTCTGAATACATAAAGCATATAGTATACTGATACCCCACGCTGCTTCACTCAATTATTGATTCACAGTTTAAATCAAAAGGGAATTATTCGTAAATAGTTTGTCTTTATTAAATATTTACTACATTTTTTTTATAAGTATGCTGAAGAATAAAACATTTCGATCTTTCATAAGACAGGTAGGTACGGAACTCAGAGAGTGGAGTTTATGAACCATTTTCATGGCGTCCACCGTTGTCCTCTTTAGGACCAGTAACATTGTTATTTACGGCAAAGGCATCAACGGACGCATTTTCTTTTACTACGTATATTGTTAGCTCTGGGAAAAGTCAACACCGTTTATCACGTAAAGGAATATACGGAGTTCCTACAAAATGTCCACGGTTTCTCAATTACTATCCCGATATTCTCCAAAAAATGTAACATATTAAGGACTTGTACATAGAGGACCGCAAAAAATTTCGCCCATACGTTTATGTGTTTATTCATTGAACACCCATTACTGAGTGCACACATATTTGTTGACTTAAGATAAATAGTCTCATTGTGACATGACATGATCAACTTATTTTTGTTCCAATAACCGACCAATAATAAGAGGTTATTTATTTAGTTATGTAAAGGCTCTTATGTTCCGATTCAATTAGCTTACTTGAGAATTAAGATTTATTTATATATATTTATTTGCGTTACTACTGCATGTTCTGTCTGCTATTGTTGTCGTGTTCCAAAAAAAACTGTTTTTTTTTAGTTTTTTATGTCAATGTTGTCAAAATAACACTGTAATACCAAGAAGACGTTCAGTTATTTAATGAATTGATTTTTTTTAGTCTAACGTATAGATTACTTACGTGATCAGTGATATTATTATAAAGTTACTATAAATAATGTTAAGTGAAGTCAAAACTAACAATATTTCATAAATTTTAAGGTAATTTGAAAATATTGAATAGTTCTTCATAAAATTCATAAGGAAATGTTGAATTATTAGAAGGAAACTATGTACATAATCATCGACTGAGTTTATCTTCACATATTTGTTTATAGTAAAAGGAAGAATATGAAATATATATTTATACAATTTATGCACATATTTTATGGTTTAATTCATTAAAAAATTTTCACAATTACGTTCTTTAAAAAAATCTACTTGATATAAAAAAATTGTAACACCTACATTCAAACTCAACCAATTGCAAGTTTAAGCCATTATACTACGGTTTCCTCGAATGACTTATGAAGTTTAATATAGGCCACGAAGGAGATTAAATTATGCTAGATTTGTAATAACAGATATGCAGATAGTCAAATTATTTATATAAAAATGTAATCTACTGTTATTCTGGACGGCCAAGAAAGTATAAGTCAGATGAAAAACGACGTGATGTTATGTATGTAAATAGTAGTATATTAAGGAATTGAATTGTGTCATTCACCTAAACAAAGACTTATAAATTATTAGATCACTAGTTTCTTACAAATAGGGGCTGTGACTACAACGTGCTGTAAATGAAATAATAAATATCACATACAAAATTATGTAGTTAAAAATTAACAAACCGGATTTTCTCACAGCATTGGAATATTAAAATTCCCTTACGTACTGTACACGAATTAAGTGACAAATTTATTTGTCTACAAATAGTTTGTCCGTAAATTATTTGCACCAAAACTATTTTTTCTAAAATATTTTGTCCTATATATAGTTTGCCTTCACGGAGTACCGTATAGTTTTAACAAAAATCATCATAAATTAGGAAAACAAGGTGTCTCCTCCATACCAAAACTCCAAAAATTAATGTCATTTTGCCGACGCCTCGCCAGAAATAATGTTAGGCCACTCGGTTGCCAAGCGTGTTTTGCCAGTTGCAAAACCTCCAGGCTTTAAATGTCGTTACTAACTCAAAAGTTAAACAAAGAATGAGAGTTACACCACTCTTGCACGAACCATGCAACTGATAAGAGAATTCCATAGATAACAAGAACTAGAAGATAAGAATTATAGCGGAAAGTAAACAAGATAAGCGTTATCTGACGAACACGTTGTAACAGCACAACGCTACAAGAGTGTCTAAACGCGACAACCTGTGGTAGTACTAGTGGTTGTCGCAACTGTGACAAAACGTGCAAGGGATATGTTACAGCAATACACGAACCACTGAACCGAATTTGTTAAAACAAACTTTATTTTCATCTACGCATTGTACACAAGCTCAGCATGACCAATAATATGTAAATCACCAATTGTACCAACCGGATTCCTATAAATCCATATTTCATCACCAAGCTCAAACTTGACCTTTTTCCGAGAAAACAAAACAGGCGATGAATGTATACTAATAACAACAGACTGGTTAGCAACACCTTCATGAACTGGCACAGTATTCCAACAAATTATATCACGTGGATCCATATCAGCCAAACCGATAAGTGCCGGGACACCAGTATTATGACGCTTACGGAAAAAACACAACTCCAAAAGACCACTTCCCGCTCTAGCTTGTGTACAATGCGTAGATGAAAATAAAGTTTGTTTTAACATAATCGCTTCAGTGGTTCGTGTATAGCTGTAACATATCCCTTACACGTTTTGTCACGGTTGCGACAGCCACTAGTACTACCGTAGATTTCACAGAAACCATTCACGAAACGTGACGAAATTAAAATGTCTGGGCAAATGAGAAACATGTTTCAAATAATCAAAAATGTTCAATTGACGGAGAAAAAAAAACATGAAATATTTAGAACACACGCTGATCTGGTGTTATACAGATTCTGTTTCCGAAATATGGAAACCAAGTATTTCCTAAAAAATATAATTTTTAACCTAATAAAATAAACTTCTTTATTGTCAAGTTGATATTTTATGCAATACACCAGTTTCATAAGCTGTCCTGATAAACGTTTTTTTTTTTTTTTTTTTTTCATATATTCACTTTGTCATACTAAGCTTAAAAACTTTAATTAAAATACTTATTTAGATTCTTGGAAAATCCGAGGTGGGTTGTTTATAATTGGTTTGAGGCAGAGTTGAAATTTCAATTAGGTTCACTTTCACGTACAAGTGTTCACACATACTGGCAATCAGAAAATATGACATCATAAGCATTTATTTCCAAAGCAGTTAAGTTATCAACAGTTCGAAATTTATTTTCATAAAATTTTAATAAAATATCTATTAAGTTCTTATTTTATTATTAGGTTTCAAGGTATCATAATTACAAAATTGTAAAATAATTTTTATTCCAGCGTAATTAAAATGCTAACAATACAATTAAATCACATATTATAATATTAATAAAGGTTTTTCCATAAATACATATTTAATTTTCCTGCTATTTTAATACAACGGGTGTTTGCTTTTACCTACATTAATTAATGCCAGTCGTTATTGAATTCTGATTCAAATCCTGTATGCACAGAGCCCTTTTTTGCCCCTTGGCGTGCGGATGAAGGGCACATCGTATCTCCACGTGTTAACACGAACTTCCGCCCTCGATTTTTGCTCTGGTGTGCCAATTGTCTGGCGAGCGGGCGCGGACAGCCACCCTGCCAATTGAAAAGATGTCCCCACCAGCTGTTGATCGAAGCGATGGTCTTTGATTGAGGTTAATATGGCGGCCAGGGTACGCGTCGAAAACGATTATCGTTCCCAACTCGTTGCTATGGCAACTGGAAAGACTAGCGCGCTACGTTCATGTCTCCGGGTTAAACTCTGCAAAGAGAGGAAGGGAGTAATCTAGGCCACTCTGGGAAAACTGTTTTAGGACATTGGCATGATGTTACAACTAGACGAAAACAAATATATATTTGGTATCATTTACAACCGATTTCACAGAGATCGGCATTGTTTCGATTCATTACTATTTGAATTTTAAATGTTGGTAAAAACAATTCTTGTTCCTCAACCAGTAGTTACANGCATTGTTTCGATTCATTACTATTTGAATTTTAAATGTTGGTAAAAACAATTCTTGTTCCTCAACCAGTAGTTACATGAACATAATATTTTATCAAGCGTTGTGTGGTGGTAAATTGAAACTTTAATTCTTCATATTATCAATAGAGTCTAACCAGTTCATTATAAAATTTCTCTGATTCTCAAGTGTTTTTGGAGGTTGCATTTTGCATGAAACAATAACTGTTGTAAATGTGATGACGGCAGAGAAGTATAATAATTTATTTAAAGCGATGTGAAATTGTTTTATTATTTCAGAAAAAGTTGTGGGATTTAAAATACGCCAGAAATCTGAGATACGCATTTTTGAATTTACTATCTATGGGCAGCAATATTACAGATAATGATTTATTTGTGTACATTTAGTTGTTATAACCGAAATGTGTAGACTTTCGTATGAAAATAAATATAACACCTCACAAATAAACAATATTGAATGTTAGTCCAAGCCATGATATTGTTATAATTTGACGATATGTTTCAACTGACGTTCCGAAAACTACTGAGTACACAAAATAAAAAATAAACTTTAATTTTACTCCTATATTTAAAATGAATAAATCAAACTGATGCCAATGGTCTAAAATGTGTCATAATTTATTTCAGATCAAAAATAACTGCGATTCTTTATGTAAATGATTACATTGTATTATATTTCGTTATTTATGACAAAAAAATTAATACAATAATACTTCCGATGTGCAGAAATACTATTAATGATCAATGATAAAACTGGTCTCAGTACGGTATACCCTTTGTAAAATATATTGTTGTGTAGTTTCNAATACTATTAATGATCAATGATAAAACTGGTCTCAGTACGGTATACCCTTTGTAAAATATATTGTTGTGTAGTTTCAATGGCATAGTGTTTCGTAGAGTTCATTGTTAAAACTAGGGAGAAGCCCTTTGCATCTTATGTTATTTTTTTGATGAATTGTTACTTAAACAATAATAAAAAATATAAATATTATTATTTAATTTACAAGACATTTTTAGTAAAACCCCTGCNTAAATCTCATACAGATTTCATAATAGCCAATGGCACATCGAAACATCACACCATGGTATCTAAATTTATCTTCACCGAAATGTTAATGTTTATCAATTAAATCTAGAAAAATAAATGTATGGCACAAACAACTGTTTAGAGGTTGTTTATTATTTTTATTGTGTACATTATTAAATAGCCTCATACTCTTATTCAGGAGGATAATACAATGGATTAATGTTTGTTTGTTTGTTTACGTAACTCCCTAGCATTTTCAGTGACTACGTCAGTTCACTGAATAAAATAACTTAGAAATGTATTAAATGAAATATTTAATTTAAAAAAATTATATTTCTGCTTTTAAATTTAATAGTTAAATATATCAAATCTCCTATATTGTACCAATTTCTGCCAAGTCGCAGATTAAGGAGGTGTTTTAAAGTTATAAGCTATTTGTGTGTTGCTGTGTCCAGTGGCTTGTGTCAAATATGTGCCTAATAGAACCGCGCTATCCCGAGGTGCCAGCCAAACGGGATTTCTTGGCGACCTCAAAGTAGAGACTAAATAAAAGGAACGGTTTGAGAAGAGAAGTGGAATTTTCCCGAATCAATCCAGTTACCTCTCCCGCACGCTTTCCGGTCACCAGAGCTTCACGTGTAGAGACAAACAATGAGAGACTGCCAGCTGAGGAACTAAGAGTCGTGTGATCTTCTGTGCATTTCATTTGAATCGTGATTTGAAAATTCCCAGAAACAACGAATGCTATTTTACAGTTTGTTTCTGAAGGTTGTGCATACCGATAACAACATAAACGAAACAGTTTTTCCACGCCGGAGTGAACACCTTACACATAGGCTACCTGTACCTATGAGGCATGCATAATCTTTCGTCTTTCGTTCTCAATAACAGCATAAAATTATTTTAATAACAAATGTCAATTAGCATTGTTTTTTGAATTTTGTTAACATTCTGTGAAATGAAAACATCTTAAACATAATTTTTTTAACGATAGCCATTGTTTTGAATTATTGTAATCAACCAATATTTCCAGGCACGTCTCATGTCTAGCCATTTTTCAAAGAAGCCCTTTGCAGTTTTTTTTTTAAATTCATATAGTTAAAAATTTGTTGTGCTATTAAAATTTTTTTTGGTGATGCAGTTATTTTGAAAGTAAGATATTTAACTTTAATTAGTATTTAGTTATTGTAACTTAGTGGATTTGTGGTGACTTTGTTAATTTGCCCGGGACTTTTCAATTTAGTTTTGCGTCCTAGCTAGCTACTAAGACAGGAAGGCAGGCAAGAAGGACTCCACGCAGCCCGTATAGTGTGAGAACGCCCCCACTTGCAACACACATTATCGGATGCACCAGATGCTGGCGTGACCGTTTCAGTTAAAGCGTTTTTCATCCCCGCTGCGCCTGATCTCTTGAAGTACTGTTTCCCAGCATGGTAAATTTTCGCTGTGTCCACAGACTGTGGGCCTCGCCACAGAAAATAAAAAAGCGCCCTTTGAACCATCCGGAGCAGGTTTTGTCCATCCCTGTGCCATTTATCGGCAGTTCTGAAACTAAAAATCTAGCGTTTCCTTCAGCCGAGTACGCACTAGTTTATGGATTACTCCGCGTAGGACGTGCTTTTCCAGGGACACTTGGATACTGGCCTTGGTGACTACTGGACGCATCTCTCTGCAACAGCGACTGTTATTGATATATGTTTAGTATGTAGTCGCAGAGTACGCCTTTATCATAAATCAATGTAGCTAGTATATTTATTTCAAAGGTAGTTAAGTGCAACATAGACGATTAGTGCTTTTATTAATTTTGGTTACCGGCAGTGGGCACGCATGGTATACGTCCAAGCAGCCTCTACTAAACACTCCTTAATTAGTAAGTTAGTTTTCCTACTNTAAACACTCCTTAATTAGTAAGTTAGTTTTCCTACTAAGGGTTATATACATTTTTTTACGTGTAAGGACGCGTTTCTGATTCCAGTTTGATTGCATTCTCTGTCTTCAGAGGGTTCTGGATCGAGATGTAGTTGGAGTTCCCGTCGTAGTTCCAGTCATTGTTCCGTGACCACACATCTAGTTTTCTTTTTCGTTTGGAAAGACCCAATGTTGCCTTCCCGTCCGCTGAAGTANGTTGTTCCGTGACCACACATCTAGTTTTCTTTTTCGTTTGGAAAGACCCAATGTTGCCTTCCCGTCCGCTGAAGTATGGGGACAGCGGAGCCCAGTTACTGCATGCAGCTAACCAACCAGCGTGGGTCATGTTGGTGTCCGGCTGTTCTTAGACACGGCACAACAAACAGATATAAACATTTTCAAAATAATTCTTCGTCAATTTTAGGAATAGTTAATTTTTTTTAATAAGCCGCACGACGGACCCTTAAAGTATTTTTTTTATCTCAATATTAAATCACGTGATTTCTTGTTTACTTGGTAAATGGAATACGATATTCAATAATGTGTCCAGTGTAATAAAATTGTAATCATTATATTCATATCCAAGGAAATAAGGCGAGAGCGCCCGTTTACAATTGCAAAATATAAATGCTAAACAATTTTTTTTTAAATCTTAATGTAACGTATTTAAATTATATTCTTGAGGGAAATGTTGAATTCAAAAAATGGGTTGCTCAATAAGAGCTATTGATACAGTCATGTTTCTATGTTGCTAAATATTTGTAATTCAATGGCATATACAAAAGTCACACATCTGCTAAAGAACTTTCATTTATTTAATTAATCTCCTTGTGGTAGAAATTGTAGGAATGTTCCTCTGATAAACTTTCACTTTTATAAGCAATATCTATTTGGTTTGATGGTAACCTGCAATAGTAATGTTTTGCGCAACTGTTTCCCAGCACGCAATTTACATGTATTTTACTAACGTAACAAGTGGTAGCAGCTCTTTGTTTACTGTAGTGGTACACCCTTAACAAAATTATTTATATAAACGCATGCAAATATCAAAGCGTGGAATACATTTTTTATTTTCATGAACATCTTGATTGAGATGATTGACGCAATTAAGTGTAAATTCTAAAAACAATAATCGATGTGCTGAAAGAGAGGCTTTCGATGGGCGCGTTGTTGAAATCATTAGAATTGCGCGTTTTTTTACTTTTGCGTCTCTGACTGTATTAAATTGAATTGTCTGTTTTTGCATGCATGGTTAAGAATCTCTGTTATCCTGCGTATCTATATTATTTAATGGAATGATAAGGGCTATAGATAGATTTGATGCTCACTCATGATCTATAAATGGAAGTAACGTTTGTTATGTTACGATGAATTTTCTTTTTTAAAGTTTGCGTTAACTTCTTGACGACTAGGAACTCGTGGTTCGGACAGTCAGCAACCATGTACTGAACTTCCAGATAATCACAGTCAAGAGAGAGGAAGCATTTGACCATTGCTTGTACTGCAAAACAGTCTCGACATCTCCCTGAAATGATTTTGGAAATGTATGGAAAACCTAAATCAGTTTAATTTGTCCGAAAATTACCTTCCACCCACCCTTCCCATGGAACTAGTAGTCCAGCGTGTTACGATAACTCAACCATGCTTGATTCGATAAAATTATCATTTTTTTTTTAAATTCGAAATCTTTTGCACTTTTGATAACGCGTCATTTGTGGTGCCGGTAAAAAATTTCGTACAAATCTTAAATGACTTTTAAAATTACATGCAGTGTTAAAAGTCTTGTAAGGTTGGATTTATTATTTTCATGTAAAGGAAACTACTAACTTTTAACGTAGATAATATATGAATAAAGCATATTAAAAATATAAATAATAAACATTTAAACAATATTAGGCCATATTAGTGACATTTATATCGATTAAATAGTTCATTATCTGCCCAATTTTGGAATTGACCTCGTGCTGCCGACAGTAAATGTGCCACTACATAATTGCCAGACTGTGTAGTAGGCCTATATTTTTATAACTAACTCAATGAGTTGGACAAATATTGATATGAAAAGGCTACAAAATCGCCTTTTGTAACCTGAACTCAAGACCCTAAAGCGACATTGCCCTTAAAACACTGAGAAATAACTGAGGTCGTGGCAACCATATGTACTGCTAAAAAAGGGAAAGCTATGTGATGGATTGTAGGTTCTATTTAAATATTGTTAACATAGATAATAAAACCAACAGAACTGTTCGTTGTATTCCTATTTGTGATTGCGTTTGCTACTTTACATACGGTTGCCACAGTAGAACACTGCGTCTCTACTACAAAAAAGAGAGTACCTCGAACAGAAAAACTTCAACATATTTTGGATTTTCCCCACAACAACTAGGATAGTACTATTGCAACAGAATATTCTGTTGCTGCCTCCTCAAACCCGGCAACAGAACTCTTCAATACTGGCAACACAACAGCCCTCATCTAAAGAGTGTGTTGTTTTCATAGATCAGCAAATTGGACGCAAGTTTCGTAGTTTCGTGGAAAAACGAGTATTTNATCTAAAGAGTGTGTTGTTTTCATAGATCAGCAAATTGGACGCAAGTTTCGTAGTTTCGTGGAAAAACGAGTATTTCAAAAACTCTACAATGTATTTCAAGCGCCAGGTAGTTGAAAGCCTTAATAAGAACGTTTTGAAACAGAGAATCCGAGATAAAATAACATTGAGTTGGCTACACTCTGCACTGCTAGGCTGTTTGCGGGACACCTGGCATTTTCCATTCGAATGCCGCAAAAGTAATGTTAATACCTGCCAAATGCTGAAGTTTGGAAGTAGGTATTGATTCTGCTCTGCGGTGTGAGGCGCCAGTATTTGATGCTTGCCCTCAGCGACAGGGCACAGGAATACGTCGACACTGTTGTCTCTAGGTCCNATCTAAAGAGTGTGTTGTTTTCATAGATCAGCAAATTGGACGCAAGTTTCGTAGTTTCGTGGAAAAACGAGTATTTGAAAAACTTTACAATGTATTTCAAGCGCCAGGTAGTTGAAAGCCTTAATAAGAACGTTTTGAAACAGAGAATCCGAGATAAAATAACATTGAGTTGGCTACACTCTGCACTGCTAGGCTGTTTGCGGGACACCTGGCATTTTCCATTCGAATGCCGCAAAAGTAATGTTGATACCTGCCAAATGCTGAAGTTTGGAAGTAGGTATTGATTCTGCTCTGCGGCGTGAGGCGCCAGTATTTGATGCTTGCCCTCAGCGACAGGGCACAGGAATACGTCGACACTGTTGTCTCTAGGTCCAATTTACAAATAAATTACACTTTATTTGTGAGTTCACATAATCGAGTTTTATTGTTGCTTGAACAGGTTAACTGGTACATGAACTCACGAGACAAACTCCCCTCCCCTTTTTCTATGTAGGCTACATATGGTTTGACGCCACGACTGGCGTCGTGGGGGGTGGGGGGAAGATTCTTCACACTTGGTGTAGAACTACTTATCTGACACTGCTGCGCTGTCTTCCCTCGGCTGGCGGCTTGGAACTGCTCCGGCGCTTGGTGGGGCGTCCCGACGCCTGCTCTCGGAACCCCTCCTCCCGGGTCCACTCAGCACTCTTCGTTTGACGAAGTCGGACTGGCTTTTCTCGGATTCTTCCCGCCGCACGTCCCGCTTGACGGCCTCCGACTGAGGTCCACGTCTTGATGCATTTGGCGAACTCGTTTTCTCTCGGCTCCCGGTACACCCTTCTGGTTTGACGAAGTCTGACTGACTTTTCTCGGATTCTTCCCGCCGCACGTCCCGTATGACGGCCTCCGACTGAGGTCGACGTCGTGATGCATTCTCGATCCTTGACTGACGCCAACTGACTGACTGACTGACTCGTTCATCGCACTGGCTTCGTCCGGCTCCGACCCCGGACGCCTCGCTTCAGGTCCCCCAACTGACTGACTCGACGTCTCTCCACTGACTGCCTCGTTGCTCCCCCCTTCGTGTGGTTTTGTAGCGTCCATCACCATATTCAACTACCCTCGTCTCTGCTGCACGTGTCCGGGGTGCTTGTCGTCCCCCTGGGTCATAAAACACGTGGCCGCTGCTCGTGTGGTCCTCAGCCGGCCTGGCGTCGTCCCTTGATTCTGGCCTGGAAGTTTATTGTCCCGTTCTGCGCGCACGCCCGCTAAAAGCTCTTATGGTTTATTGCGGTACAAGCCTGGGACAGATGCCGCTGGTGGTGGTATCTCGGTGTCCCTTGGGCAGCTGGAAAATGCAGCTGTGTCCGCGACCTGGTGCCTTCCGTTGTCTCCGGATGTCGTCTGCAGGTGCAGGAACAGTTGCACGTGCAGAAACCTTTGGTAGAACGCCTTTGCAGCTGCGAGGCTCCTGGCGTCACTCTTCCATCATGTCTACAAAACCCTTAATCCTTATTGCGGTCGTCCGCCTGCGAGCTTCGCCAGAGCGTATGTTCTGACGAATAAAATATAGGGACGCAGAATGCGTCAATGTTTACATCAGCAGGTATATATGCCAAGAAATTTACTGTAATATGTGTATGGCAGTGTATTTATGACACACTTGATAATAAATTCGATGGGAAATCTGAGTATTAGGAAATGGATACTAATTATTCTAAACCTATTTTTTCTGATGTTAATAACTTTAATAAGATTTAAAATTTCACAACAATAATTTCCATTAATATCTGCCTATTCCTTCATAACCAGGATGCAGCCAATATATGTTTCAAGGTGTTTAAATTCAATTTTCAGTCTTCAGGTTACATGGGACCACGCGTGTTTCAAAGAATCAGACAATGCAGCTGGAAGCATGGAACAACAACATCTTAGAAGTCCCCTGAATGAATCGTTAATATACAGCGTGAGCCAAATCCTTACAAAAAATTAATAGGGAAACATTTATATATAACATAGGCCCTAAAGTGATTTTTGAGGGTGATAGACGCTCTAGAACGTTACGACTGGAAATGTGTTATGCAAAAATAAATAGGTAACCACTTGCGATTAAGAAACGAAACTTGGCATACATGCCAATATTTACAAGGTAGGTTACCACACAAAACGGCGTTACGGAGAGTAAGCAATCTCGTGAATACCGGGAATCTGAAGAAATACGGGCAATTCTGACTAACCTGGTAAGAATTTATTCTAATTAAGTATGGCAACACTGGTTGGTATACATAGAGAAAATAGTGAATATTGGCTCGGTTTATGTTGTAATGCATGTTAAGCTTAATAAGAATACAGTATTTAATAGAAGAAGCAAGAGAGTTATGGATCTTGCAAGGAATGAATATATGAGAGAAGTTTCATTATTGGTAAAATCCAATCCAATCATTCATTTAAATTTATTACTTCAATAAGCCACTGTTCAATATTAATCGCTGCTACATTAAAAATAACATAGTTAATAATTTTCGGGAATATTTTAACTTCAAACTTTATTGATAAACTTAAACCGGTAGTTTACTAGGGATTTCATAAATTTTCTTACACATTAAAATAGCTATGAAACACATTCGCAAGATAATTACAGCACTAGTTATGTAGGCGACATATTAATAAGGAGGCTATGAAAACACAAACACATTCTGGAACTGTGAATTTCTCTAAAAGAAGCAAACGAGCCAGTAAAAAATCACATTGTGCTAACTGGAATGAATTTGTTGCAGGAAGTGCAGATATTTCATGTGCTCTGAATAAAATTCTCAAACAAATTCTAATTGGCTTGCCTTCCCTAAATAAAAATATTTTGTGGTGTAATTCCTGCTCACCCCAGAACCGAGATCAAGGAACGACAATGGCTCTGAAAAACATTCTCAAAGATAATCCATCACTCACAGAAGTATACCAGCAATATTCGGAACCTGGTCATGGACATCGATGAAGTTGATGCAGTTCATAGTTAGATTGAGCGCTTTATTAAGAATACATTTTCAGTATTGTGTTCCTTATAAGACAGTTTAACAGAATTCCATAAATATCAAGGAAACCTATGGAAATCGTTCAGATAATGGCTAGTAAATTTATTTATTATCAGACACCTGCCAAACAATGCAACTATTCAGTAATACTATACAATCACATAAGTTGCTACTTTATTACATGAAGCCAAACTTATCTTTGTACCTACAAGACAGCGTTCTCCAAAATTATACAACAGTTACATTACTCACTCGCAATAAAGGAAGAATCATTTTTCTATTTCATTAAGTCAACTGCGTACCTTACTCTTTCCGAAACTTAATATGTATATAAATATTTTTTTAAATCGAAATTTCTTCAGAGACGAGTATTATAACATGTGGATGTTAAAATACATGTCTCCAAGGGATGCAGATTTCCATAACATGAAACTTAAATAGTGTGATGACTTTTATTGCTTGGACAACTTTTAATAGAAGCATTAGTAGCCAGATTATATGGAAATTTTCAATCTTCATTGGAAAATTATTTTCAAATCAAAATAGTCATTAAATGTTTTTCATCTTCATGCAATATTATTAAAATATTTAACATGCATGTTTAGTTTAAGGCGGGATAAAATAACACGTTCACGCATTCATATAAATTACTATTCTGAAAGTAGCATAACAATTGTTTATATTTTGTTAGTATACATTTTTTTCCAAGCGTGCTAATGCCGCAACTACGTTAATGCATCAAAATTAATTTAATATTATTGACTATATAAAGTATTGGAATTTTTTTCATAGAACTTTTTTTTTGTTTATATACCTTATTGTTTTAATAACATTGTAAACGCTGTACAATTATTGAAAGGAAAATAATTTAAAATATATATATTATGTTTATTATTTTGTGAAGGAGACATAATAAAAGAATTCAAAATCTAACTTTATATAGTAATACATATTCATTTTATTATGTAATCGTTATTTATTTCTAAAGGTAGGCACAGAGGAAATAATTTCTATTTTATGATAATTACTAGCTCTGTGCCAACATTAAAAGTTTTAAAACATGGAAATGCTTTTATCTCAGCTTCAACTATTATGCACATAGTACACTCCAACTCTCAGGTGGCAAGCTGGCTTCGGTCGAATTTTATCTCGTTCACGTCAACCTTTTTGGAGTCCATGAGGGCTGAGCTGTTAGAGTGATCGCCTTCCACCAAGGCGAACCCAGTTCAATCCCCGGCCGGGTCACTCCCAGATTTTCTCAAGTGGGAATCGTGCCAGACGATACCACTGGTGGCGGGTTTTATCGGGAATATCCCGTTTCCCCCCAACCTGCATTCCGGCACTGCTCCATTATAACCACATTTTACCCTCATAGGCTCTCAAGACCTCATTGTTAAGAACCGCCCAAATCTCTCAACTTAAGTCAACATATTTGTAGCTAGGAACAATGTGTCTTAACACACACTGATTCAGAATCATACTTCTGTACTTCACTTCATGAATTACGTGATAATATATTCCGAACTCCACCGAAGGTGTTCCACGATCGCTATATTTTTTTGGGTGTTACAGGAACATCTTTTTAGGTACCCTATTTCAGTCTTTCTTTGTGGATGTTCCAGCCATTTCTTCTTGCTTCCATCAAATTATTTACTGACTAGAGGCAGTCTGAATTGGCCTCATATCTTAATTTTTAATTTTTACCTTATTTCGTGCAACCTTTGCTGTTCTCATTTCTGATTATTGATTTTGCGGCATATTTCGTTGCTTCGTTTGACAACGACTCATACTCATATTGGAGGGATGTTATATACATTTCCTTTGCCTTTATTTTTCTTTTTCTTTTATTTCTGGATCTTTCTTTATCTATGAAAGTTTTCTAGATTTTTTATCTGTTTCTTGTTAATATAAAACGTCACATCCTAAGCAATATAATCATAATTCCTGGGATACTCAAATATTAATGATTATTTTTATTCTTATCTTAGAATGCCATGTCGTATTTTGCTTGTTCTACCTGCAATATAAATAAATCGTCGAATTTTATGGTTAGCATTATGGATTTTAATTAGGTCAAATGCAATTAACAGTGTATTTGAACATTCATTGTGTAGAATAATAATTCAAACAAAAATATTTGGGTACACGTGGGGTAAATACTAGCTAGAAATCTCATTAATATATTTTCCGTCCTTTTACAAACCATGTAATAAATGTATTCCTAGAAACAATAAGCACACGTTTTAAAAAATTGCACAACATTTTAACTTACGTTTTAGGGAAGTGTACGTTTTAATTTTTCACCCATGCTACTATTAATTTCCCAACATTTTTAAATATGTAGGAATTTCATATTATGTTTAACTTTTTTTCATGGGCTGTTTTTGCTTGTTATATTAATTATTTTTTGTGTTTCTTTGTAGGTGATTTATTTATTATGTTTGGAGAATTATATTAGCAAGGTGCTGGTGTCTATTTTTATTTACTGTTAATGCTTACGTATGCAAAGGGCAACGGTGTGTTATGAACGACAACTTAGCGTATTTTCGGAATTACCGAAGAGTATTGTGAAAATGCTTTGAGTGCTGAGGTATCGTAAATATAATCAGCAGCAGGTAGAAAAATTAAAACTTACCTAGGATATGATTGTATAACAGAAATCCGCACCGTAAAATAATTTATGTTAAACTTCCTAAACTCTAATGGAAGTTATCAACCTGTAAACCGTATGAAAGGAAAACCACATAACGGGCTGCGAATATAGGAATGTTTAGCGTCGCTTCTATACAAACTTGGTAATTGCATACATTTTACTCTTTTGTGAGCAAATGTGGAAACGGTACCATGGATGTATGTATGCTTTCTCGTTACACGTATACACTGATATACCAAATTTGCGATTGACTTCTGAAAGTACGTCATGTAAGTAAGACGTGGTTTCTGGTCACCTCATAGCAGTGAACTTATCAATAATATCAAAAAATTTTAAAAGTACGGTGGAAACCAGTATTTCAATGGTAGGACAAAGAGGAACGGCATGGCGCCACAAAGGAAAGCTATGGTTAAACATAAATTGCCGGACACGATATAGATCAGCTTCTGTTCCACATTTAAACTCCCAGAATGTGTCATTAATTGTATATAATATATAAATATTCTAACTACTGGTCTATGCAAGTTTTCTATATTCTAAGACTATCCCGACAGTGAAACCCTTAGTACACGTATGTGATTTCCTGCGTATTCTCGCCTCTCTCATTTATAGGCTGCTGCCTGCATTGACCGCAAGACTAGNTTTAGGTACCCTATTTCAGTCTTTCTTTGTGGATGTTCCAGCCATTTCTTCTTGCTTCCATCAAATTATTTACTGAGTAGAGGCAGTCTGAATTTGCCTCATATCTTAATTTTTAATTTTTACCTTATTTCGTGCAACCTTCGCTGTTCTCAATTCTGATTATTGATTTTGCTGCATATTTCGTTGCTTCGTTTGACAACGACTCATACTCATATTGGAGGGATGTTATATACATTTCCTTTGCCTTTNTTTCGTTGCTTCGTTTGACAACGACTCATACTCATATTGGAGGGATGTTATATACATTTCCTTTGCCTTTATTTTTGTTTTTCTTTTATTTCTGTATCTTTCCTTATCTATTAAAGTTTTCTAGATTTTGTATTTTTTTCTTGTTAATATAAAACGTCACATCCTAAGCAATATAATCATAATTGCTGGGATACACAAATATGAATGATTATTTTTGTTCTTATCTTAGAATGCCATGTCGTATTTTGCTTGTTCTACCTGCAATATAAATAAATCGTCGAATTTTATGGTTAGCGTTATGGATTTTAATTAGGTCAAATGCAATTAACAGTATATTTGAACATTCATTGTGTAGAATAATAATTAATACAAAAATATTTGGGTACACGTGGGGTAAATACTAGCTAGAAATCTCATTAATATATTTTCCGTCCTTTTACAAACCATGTAATAAATGTATTCCTAGAAACAATAAGCACATGTTTTAAAAAAATGCACAACATTTTAACTTACGTTTTAGGGAAGGGTACGTTTTAATTTTTCACCCATGCTACTATTAATTCCCCGACATTTTTAAATATGTAGAAATTTCATATTATGTTTAACTTTTTTTCATGGGCTGTTTTTGTTTGTTATATTAATTATTTTTTGTGTTTCTTTGTAGGTGATTTATTTATTATGTTTGGAGAATTATATCAGCAAGGTGCTGGTGTCTATTTTTGTTTACTGTTAATACTTACGTATGCAGAGGGTACGGTGTGTTATGAACGACAACTTAGCGTATTTTCGGAATTACCGAAGAGTATTGTGAAAATACTTTGAGTGCTGAGGGATCGTAAATATAATCAGCAGCAGGTAGAAAAATTAAAACTTACCTAGGATATGATTGTAGAACAGAAATCTGCACCGTAAAATAATTTATGTTAAACTTCCTAAACTCTAATGGAAGTTATCAACCTGTAAACCGTATGAAAGGAAAACCACATAACGGGCTGCGAATATAGGAATGTTTAGCGTCGCTTCTATACAAACTTGGTAATTGCATACATTTTACTCTTTTGTGAGCAAATGTGGAAACGGTACCATGGATGTATGTATGCTTTCTCGTTACACGTATACACTGATATACCAAATTTGCGATTGACTTCTGAAAGTACGTCATGTAAGTAAGACGTGGTTTCTGGTCACCTCATAGCAGTGAACTTATCAATAATATCAAAAAATTTTAAAAGTACGGTGGAAACCAGTATTTCAATGGTAGGACAAAGAGGAACGGCATGGCGCCACAAAGGAAAGCTATGGTTAAACATAAATTACCGGACACGATATAGATCAGCTTCTGTTCCACATTTAAACTCCCAGAATGTGTCATTAATTGTATATAATATATAAATATTCTAACTACTGGTCTATGCAAGTTTTCTATATTCTAAGACTATCCCGACAGTGAAACCCTTAATACACGTATGTGATTTCCTGCGTATTCTCGCCTCTCTCATTTATAGGCTGCTGCCTGCATTGACCGCAAGACTAGAGACAAACATTCACTAGTATAGCTGATTATTTAAAATAATTTCAACATTTTATTTGTGTCTGCTTACCATCAGAAGTGATAAACTTTCTTACAACTTTCGGATTCATGTTTTCGTTTTCTTTTTGCTCCAGTAGTTTGAAATTTTAAAATGAATAATGGTTTAAATTCCAAAGAGGATACTTTATGTCGTGCAGGGATGCGGATTACACCAATTTAAGTTATTATTTCCCAATCAAATAATAGGGTCATCTCTGAAATTTTCCTAGTGACGAATTGATAAATATAATATCATAACATGGTTTAGTGTATTAGCACTAGGACACAAAGAAGCAAAATATCTGAATACAGAAGGCATCTTTACGACACATATTCATCGACATTTGTAGCGCCGTAAAAGTCAGAATTGTCAACACCTTTTTACGCTATGGCGTCACAATGGCACAACACATTCCACCCAGCCCTACAAGAAGAATAAGATATTGGCACGGCGATTCTAAGAAGCAGTGTTTCCTCAAAACCAGCACAAAAATGCCATCTCGCTCAGTTCTATCGCAGAAGATACGAAGAAGTATCTGGCTTCAAATTTTGATGCCCAAAATTTTAAGACATTTTTCTTGTTAAAAGATTTTTTATTCATAGGCGGTACAAACTTACCAAAAATAATTTATTTCTATATATTTTGATTTTTCTGTGCAACGAATATCTCATAAAACCACAAATCTGACTAAAATGAAGTTTGGTATTTTGCAAAAGATGACTAAAGAATATAATTAAAAAAAAGCAACACTGCCTGTAATTACGGGAGACAGTGCTGTGACAAAATAAAATATTTTATATATTAATCCGTTGGTATTGAACTGATTCCTTTCAAATTCACTGTATGTGTATCTTAGTTGAGCACAAAAAGAAGGTTGAATTTCGTTAAAACGACACACGATATTGTAAAAAATTGTCGGAAATTAAAAATTTTGGTAAGTACTGTTTTATACGTAAAACATATTCAACACCTTAAAAAAAACTAAAGAATACATCGCCAGTGTAAGAAATGAAATGAAATTTTTTAAGAAAGAAAATTTGTTCAAACCATTTCATGCCTTTCTATGTCCTATAAACTCTGATTCTGCTCTAGCAGATATAAAGATTTTTGTGCGTTTAGATTTGAGATTTTCGGCTAAAATTAGTTAGCAAAAGGCAACATTTCAATTAAGCCGAAACATATGCAATAATCTACAAAAAATATTATTTTCATATATTATATAACTTGGATATTAATTTTTTCTGATTGCGCGAATATTTTTAAAATAAATAATTTGCTAGTACTATATGAAACGATTATGTGTAAAACACTACAAGGTTCAATTAGTTTCTAAAAAAAATTCCGCTCCCTGGGTTGCTAAGAACATCTAAATTTTTTTGGTAATAAACGTGAGAAAAAGGTATTAGTAACAAATTGTTAGAAATTTTATTTTTATTTTATACGGGCAAATATATGAAAGTTAGAATTTACTGTCATAGTGTAACATAGAATTACGCAAGATTCTTAAACATTCCATTAAATACAATTTTGTTCAAATTTGCTGTTGACATATTAAAACTGGAGCCTGCTGTTTTCACGGCCGCTGGTAAGTTTAAATATCACTGATAATAATTTTAAGATAGGTTTAAAAACGCGTAAATTATGTGTTTTATTAGTTATACGAAATTAATTACTAAAAAATTAAATTAAGAATTTTGCGCTATCTAAGTTGCCTGTGTATAAGAGTGTTAAATGGAAATGAACTTTTACTTATTATAAACAAACAATTTTTTAGCATGTCGTCATACATAGCTACATAAAGATTATTCCCAGAGTTACTACCTTTCTGCCTCTGCTTCTCCAAAAGTTCAATTTATTTAAAAAAAAAAAAAAAAAAAAAAAGTTGTTTGAAAACACGTTACATAGTAAAGAAAAATTGTTTTCCAATGACCAGCCACGTGGGCTTCTAGGAAGAATCGTTTATTTGCTTCCACGCGCCCCTGACAATACGAATCGTTACCATTATTTAGAGCCCCGCTTTGTTTTCCTTCGCAGCTTTCCTCCGCACGCTCGCACGCTTCCAGCGCTGCCTGTCATACACCAATTACCAAGCATTTATTTCCCTCCGTAGCTGCCCGCGTGTTTGTTTTATATCTGTCATGAATTAGTTGCAAACACGGTTGAAAATTTCTCTAACGAAATAACTGCATGATCGTGCCGTATCCCGCACCGATTTTACTGTGACTTCGCGGTTGTTTCACATCAACGATATTTTTGTAGTCAAATTTACACTGAGTAAGTATTCGGAATTTACTTCCAAAAGAAACACATTTTCACAACATCAGAGGAAAAAATTCTAAAACGCAATATGTCTATTCTTAAATTAACATATAATTTTATTGTGTAAAACCACATTTAAACTTTTTTAGGCTGAACTCGAGATTGCCGTTCCGTACTGACGCAATTTTTATTATGCGGATTACAGCTATCTATGTTGAGCCAACACACAGCGATTTCTCGCATTAAAGTAATCACATGTACAAAATATATTCTTTATGGTACAAAAGGTTCACTTCCACCGAATAAAAACGCCACGTTAAAACCAAGCGGAATGATGTAAATTATCGGGAACTAATCTCATTTCTCTGTACGGGATAGGCAAAACTTTCAAATATTTAGCAAAGTCGTCCTATGAAAGTTTAGTACAAGTCCTGCAATTCTTGCTGTGAAAAAGGAATACTTTTACAAGGAATAAACAGTAAATAAAAGATTGATAAAATAATTACTTTTCTGCAAGTATAATTTTTTGGCAAAAAAAATCTTGTGATAAATTTCAGCAAAAAAAAACCGCACACATACTCACGCACATACTAACGGGTACAAAATAAACACACTTCCATACATACACAAGGTGTGTAAGAAGAAAACTAGAGTAATCAGAAATAAGTAATAATATTAATGCTTCTAATNCAAGTATAATTTTTTGGCAAAAAAAATCTTGTGATAAATTTCAGCAAAAAAAAACCGCACACATACTCACGCACATACTAACGGGTACAAAATAAACACACTTCCATACATACACAAGGTGTGTGAGAAGAAAACTAGAGTAATCAGAAATAAGTAATAATATTAATGCTTCTAAAAAATTCAAACTTAAAAGCGTTATATTACTTACACATACCGAAATGTTTAGATTATTAGATTAATTCAGTATCAGAAACAAAATATGGTAACAACGAAAATAAAATGGACCCATTACTTTGTAGAGTTTCTTATTGAATACGTGATACATGAGGTAATGTACATTAAAGACTTAGTTAAAAAAAATAGTAGAAGCCAATAGAACGCAGTTTTGAATACCTGTGAGAACGTGTAGCTATATAAGCGATTATTATTTGTCATTAGTAACATTTTTAAGGATTCGCTATGAGAGACTAAAGATATTAAGATGGTGAAATTGACTTCTACAATTTCATCATGGTTACACCACCTTCTTTTAATTTTTATTTTATTACACTCTCAGTTGTCACTAGACGTCTCAACCAGCGCCGCATGAGCAAGTGCTTATTTTAATCATTCACCCAATAATCTACCAACACTTTTCATATAGTTATAGCTCAATAACTGTATGGCTGCAACACATTTCTATGTGAAATGTTAGGCTTAGAATCATTAATTCCAATCTCATCCCCGATTTTGCCGTTTATTCCTAAATCATCATGCTAATATATATGTTAATAATGCATGTATACAGTTTATAACCAGAATGTATGTTAAATTCTGTAAAGAAATATATAAATATTTAAATAAATTAGACTTTAACTTACGTAAGTTTGCCAAAGTATTAAAACGAATGGAAAAATTGTGCTTATACTTCATACAAGTGACACAACTTGACCCCGGCGTCAGTGTTTGACGATTAATCGACCAATTTATTCCGGTGGATAGCGTTGTGAAGCCAGGAATCATGTCGAACACCTTTTCATAAAAATGTCATACGAATAACAAGGAATTATTCCATTGTCTTTATATACGCGTGTAAAATAATACGTATTGCATTTTCAGAGATTTATATTAATTTATTCCGCAAAATAAGATACTTTGAAAGAGCACACAAGTAAAGCTACATATAGCTCCGATCCAAGACACTACTTCGGCCTGAGGATTCAGTTCCACTAATTCCAGATCGTTTATTGCGGTATTTAATCAATAATAATGTCGAATATTTGAGCTCATTTCTTTACATTTTAGGATGGATGCAAGTAATAAATGTTTAATGTAATCTCAAACGTGTTCAAATGAAGAAAATTTTGGAATATACGTTATCTAAGGAAATGTATCTAAAATGCGAGACAGCCTTGGAGAGTCATGCGACGTGTTCTCGGGCATTTCTTTGACGGAAAATAGCCCTGGGAAACTGCGCCAGAAATGGCAGAACAAAGAGACTTTAAAATTTTGTTCACGAGACCTTGCGCCGATACAGCTCAATGAATGACTGCCATAGAGGCCCGGGTATAAAAACAAATGCCACCACACACGCCTGATCTTTGTGTGTGGAAAATTGATCTTAAACAATAAAATGTGGACTCGTGCGCAAGCTGACCCATCTCCAGACGCGAATTCGCTGATCCCTGAAAGTAAATATGTGCCTCATCGCTGAAGACAGCGAGGCTCTAGCAGGGCCGGATTCCTCGTTAGGCCGAAAAGCCCCGGGCCTAGTGTGGCACTCTTTAGGTGGCGGCATGACATGACAGGCAAAATAGCAAAATATAAATTTGTTAAGTGTTTTTTGTTTGGGTGTGTTCTGGAATAAAATTTTATCAATTCTACAATAAATCCAACTAATGTGGCAGGTAAGTATTGGGAGTCAATATTATAGTTTTATGACATAAATACAAGTCCGTGTTGCCTCTGTGCCAGCCAATGCCAGCTTCCAGTTTATATTTATCAGGGGGCAGGAACCGGTATAGATGGAGCATGATACTTCCTAGTAGATCTTCGTTGAGTTTCTGGCTTTCAAGTTTCGCTCTAGTAGCAACTGACGAGTGATAGTTGAATGATTTTAGTTCTAACAAAAGTTTAATTTTTGCAACGCAAATAAAGGCACGGATATTGCGATTTATTATTAAAATGTTTTACTGATGCGGAAAACTGATCGCGGCATGAGAATTAACTGCGTGTGGTCAGATATTAAAAATTAAAGAAATACACTTAACAGTATGTGAGCACAAATAATTTAGTTTATTGTTTTATCAATGAAAGATATAAAAATTAAGATTATAAAAAATACTTACATGAATTTTATTTGAGCTCAAAAAAACTGTTTACTGTCTTAAAGACCTCACTAACAGAGCATTCAACTTATAAAAATACTCATAGACATGAAATCTAGAGGTAATTGAAATATCGGTATTGGTGAAGCATACTTGATATAAATGCAGTCACTAGCAGTTATCCAGTGTCCAAAGAGCTATTGATTATAATGACAGAGAAAAGTGGTCTGCCAGAATAAAGGGGTGGTAGATTGACTTTTACTTGTCTGAGCATGACCCCAATATTTCCTTACAGTTTGACAATAGTAATTTCAAAATTATGTGGTGGAATGGTGACATAAAGTTTGTTTAAATTTAGTTTTATAAATCATTCTGATGATGCAGTGGTGTAGTGGCTAGATCAATTGCCTTCCTTTAAGTCGGCGTCAATACTGGATCTTAGCATGTACGAAAAGTGGCTGGTGGGTTCTCAGGGTACTCCCATTTCTCCCAAGGTTACATTCCATCTCTCCTCCACCTGCACCTCACTTTACCCTCACTAGTGCTGAGGACAGCTGTTCAGCACCGATATCTCATTAACAAATCCATAATTTTATATTTGAAAAATATTTATCTTATTTAAATATAACTTCGTCACATTAAAACTTTCAGAAGTGTAAGAAACTCTAAAAGCACATATTCAGTGTTGTTAGCACTAAATTGCATTCGGTAAATATATATTTAGGGCAATTCGTAATTAACAACCGCTTTCTGCATGACTTAATTGCAAATTGAAGATAAACATAAATATTTGATCGTTAGTAACGTACAAGTTCGTCAACAGCTTATAAATATACCAATTTTATGAGGAGAGGAAAAAAGAACACACACTGATGTATGACGAGATTAAGGATGGAGAATTAATTCCTACGACCGGATCAAGTAATTTTCATTTGGGTATGTAGAATGAAATTATCGATACACTTAGAGAAAAGCTGAAAATGCAGTGTGTTGATTACATATAGCTTCTTATTAGGTGAATGACCCTAAGCCATCCATAGAATAAAAGTTATTGCACCTTAAAGAGCATCTGAAAATGAATAAAATGGCAACATGACAAAATAATGAGAATTTATATTCCAAGAAAATATTTTTAAAGTGCATCCAATTGTAAGCATACCACTTAGAATAATACTTAGTGCGTCATTGACCAACAGTTCAGCCAAACACTCCTTTTCCACTCTATGGCAGGTGAAATACAACCCTCATTTGTAAAACTGATCACTATGAATGAATCGCGCGAGTAGAACAAAGGTTGAGACACAGTATCGCCGTAGACTGAGATGGGGCCCATTTGCATTTAATGCGATTTGGTTGCAAAAGGAGCCAACATCCCGTGGCGCAGTTGGTTCTGGGTTAGAATCCCAGGTAAGGCGTGAGTGCTATTTTAAGTTAGGTCTTAGTTTGTAAGCCGTATCATGATAAACCTTCAGGCACAACACCATGGGACGTTAATAAGCCCTTCCCAATCCAAAACAATGCAATGCTACTAGAAAGCATAATTGTCCATCCTTCATTCAGAACTGAAAAACACTGAATAAGGCTTTAGCAGCAATGTGAGTCACAGAGAAAAGTTCAGTGAATAACACGCAGCATGCTCTAACGACGCATTTGGCAAACCTTTGCCTAGCTGGATGAATTTGAGAAAGACCCCATCGATTTTACACGAAGCAGGTTGGACGTTTTGGCGCATTGCTCGCCACTTGAACCGTTCTGCCTACACTGTGAGTCGGTGTTGGACGCAGTGGTGACAGGAGAGTACACACACACACGTCAAGAAGGCTTGGGTCTACCCCGTCGGACCGCAAGCAGAGAGGATTGTTTAATCGTGCGACAAGCTGTGTCCATATATATTTCATATTGTTTAAGCACAGTGACGGTTAGTGAAACGAAGATTAAAAATCTAATTGTATTATTATTTTGATTGTGCTAATTTTTGCATTTCTGTGACATTCTTAATCTGTCTTTGGAGGAAATTAAAACCATTTTTAGATTAACTTTGTAGATGAATGGCAATCAACTGTTTGCAAATGTTCCAAAATTAATCATATGTGTTTTTATTTCTTGAGACCGTTCCTTACAGCATGTGAGGTAAAGGTGGTTCAAGCCCCAGAGCCCGACATTCAGCATGCGTAAAATAGAAAAAAATCTCATGCCAGGAGAGAATATAAAATCTAGACATTACAAACATTAATATAGATGGAAAATGGCACTGGCAATTATATATATGTAGCGTGATCCTGCACGTGGCATATCAACGACTTTGTCAAAAAGACAAAGAAAATGAATTCATGCTAATAAAAACGTATGCTTACAATGGTAAATTATAGAGTTTTGTTAATTCAATAAATTATATTTTACCTTATTTTAAAATAATATTTGTCTATCCTTTTAATTCAGTAATTTATTTAAACGTATTAACGTGATAATTTAAATAATTATGACTCACCTGGTCTCGTTGCTGTAGATTATAAAATATAAATGAAGAAAAATTGCAAAAAAAGATTACTTGGTTGGGGAGGGGGCGGAATTTTTCTCAGGGGCCTACAGACGGCAACGTGGTAAATGCGGCCCTGGGCTCCATTTTACATAATGTAATGTTGCTGAGGTCATGGACCACTAAAGTGGCTGTGATCTCTGTTCTGCGGCCAGTATAAGCCAGCGTATTTATCGTCGCGGGAGTGATTTAAACACCTACAGTAGCGAGAGATGTTCCAGACAGTCACTCCAGTACATGTAACATGCATGGTGGTTCATAGTGATACCTTCAGTGCTTCATGTGCTGTCCTTACAAATGGTCTACCCATTTGATGTGCCCATCCACTGCCCACGCGCTGCTGGATTCTACCAAGTTAGTGTATACCTTCCAATTTTCTCCAACTGCATACTCGCTCCTCTCCAAATACTCAGCAATATGTAAATATATTCAAACCTTCTCTTTCTGCGAGGTAAGGTAACCCAATTCTGAACTGCCAGCACTTACATATCAAGCTCATATTCGAGTTTACTCAGTGTTTCATTATGCCATTTTTTTTAATAACACCATTTCAAGTAATATTTTTATGGGTGTAGGACCAGTTTAAATTAATTGGTCAGCATTGTGCAGTTTCAGCCTTCTGTCAAGGCTCGTGTTTAGTCATTGGCGAAGATAAGTCAATCTTGTGAATGTTCCTACATAAATTGTGTACATAGTTTAATTACGAGTTTCATTTTTTCTGTTATTACAATTTATTTTGTAGAAATTGAAATACGTGGAGAAACTAACATTTATAGGATTTCGGACGTGTCAGTAGTATATCCTGCCCATAAAACTCACGCAGCCTGGTACGGGACTGGCCCTTTTGTGGGTTTATCACTGAAAATTTGCAACCCAGAGAATTTAGGTAGCCAAAATTGACTAGATTCAACTTTTCGCCTCTTCTAACTTGCACAGTAGGAGGCTAACAACCGAAGGCGCATAAATTCTTGAACACCTTATACATGTTTGCTCTCAGAATGAATCAGTGGAAATGCTGTGTGTTTTCGAAAATAACAAAATTTTAGGTGTTCATAAATTAATCCCTTCTGCCAGGAAGATTTATCAGCAGATAAAATGTGCCTTGGTCGACTGTTAGCGATCATTGTAAAAAAGGAACATCGTAGAAGCAGTGGATCCATGCCTCTTTCTGGTGGGCCTTGGAAATTGAACTCTGACGTATATTGTCCTAACTAGACGTCAGAAAGCAATATATATGATTACAAAGAACTTCAGTCGCTGCTCAAATACAAATGACGTTGATAGTTTTCTCCGATGGGGGAAGATAACACTTAGATTTCATAGTCGTGCAACAGCCTATTATCATTTACAACAAGTTTCATTGACAACGGAAATAATAAAAGTGCAAACAACACCGTAATTTTACTATGGAGCAGTGGAAGATGGTCTTTTGTAATGATGACTCTTGAAACATAATTTGGCCCTCGGATGGACATATGAAGTCCTGGTGGGTGCCTGGCGAATAACGATTACTTGAGTGTGATGTGCCGATGGTTACATTTGTTGTATGTCATGTAATTGAATTGGGAAGCTTAATGAATTACTCTGTATTATTAAAAGCTAATATATTTATGGTGATAACTACGATGTTGCCGTCTTCATTATGAGTGCAACTTTTTCGACATGTGATGGTCAGGAAAATATACAACATACACTATAAGACAAGTATTTTTGTTTTATTAATAAACATGATCGTGTTTATTCAATGTCATTTAACGGACCCTTTTAATTTTTTGATACAATATTTAGCGCAGTTAAATGTTCGGAGGATAGGTATTGACGTAAAATATAAACGTACTCCAGGCAGCGGAACACGTAATCTTTTAATACAGAACGAAAACTGCGTTAGATGCTGGCGTTTAGTTTAACATCAGGTGTTCGCTGGCGTGGTATGGGCCATCAGGCTTTCAACGTTGTCACAATGCTAATACGAATATTATATATTAAAGAGTTATAAAAAATTAAACGATGTTTTAATATGTATTGGGAATAATAAGTTTACTGATATTTTACTTCACTAAATAGGTCTTTAATTGAACAATTTTCCACTTATCTAAAGTGAAAGAAAAATACTTTGTCATCAAGGAAACAGCGCAGACAAAATTATTTGTAATTCATATAATGTACTGTATACTAGCTTACAAAACTCGCCAAAGATACTACTGAATATATTTTCATGTCAAAATTAATTTACTTAGGGCTGTTCTAAGATAGCGAAACATCGAATACTGAAATAAAATTACTTTTAAAGTCAGATCATACTCTGATCTGTGTAGCATTAGCTACAATTTTTATTGGGGTAAGATCAGAATTTGTGGACTATATAGTATCACAAAACTATAACTTATCAAATAAAATACTTGGCAGTTTTTAATATCGGTTGGTATTGCCAAAAAGAAAACAGAAAATTAAATATTTCTGGAGCCATATAGTAAATAGTACTCCTTTTCAATGTAACACAATCTTTACAAAACAAAATATTCCTACAATTTTTATTTCTTGTACGCTAAATATATAAATACGGATTTTACATTCTATGAACAATTTCAAATGTTTCTGATGTGTCAATTATTTCAACAATTTCACAAGGGAATACTAAATACCAAGAAAGTATTTTTTTAATTTTGCTTCCTAATTAACTTTTGAATTTTTTAAATACGCCATGTTTTGTATTTTAAATGGATATTAACTGAATTTTTTTTTGTGCTTTACATTTAGCGAGGTATTATAAGCTATCATTTTATAAATAACTTGAAGTGTCATATCAATATGATTCTTGGCCGTGCACGTCTTTGTGCAGGAAGTGTTGGAACGCTAGAGATAAAGTTGGTATGTATTCATTGAATAATTCAGCTGTTTTCAATATCGTAAGCTACATTTTTTCTCTGACACCGGTGAAATATTTCCGGGAAGAAAATACGCTTCAGCCGCGGATGTGCAAGGCGAGAAAGATATATATCGCCGTTGGATGCCCGACAACCAAGCCATTTATTCCTTGTCGATAAGAATATAGGAAATTTTCCATTTATCCACATGCGCAAAATCGACAGTAATAATTCATGGTAAAGCGCTGAGTGGTATTCTGGAAAATACAAAAAGTTAGTGACTTGCAAGAATAATATCAATATAACACATATTTAAAACAGAACACAGTATTTAGAAGAAAATAGTATTTTTTTTATGGTTTGTAATTTCTTTCTTTCCCTCATTGATATTAGCTGATAACCGTAAAACACATTCAGGATAACTATGATAATTGAAGTTTTTTTTTTAAGTCTCTTAGAATTACAACACACTTGTTATATTCCATTGATGATTACTTCAAAGTTTCCTGAAGCCCTGCTAAATTTATACTTGCAGGATAATCCATCACCTCATTCAAACAAAGCTTAACCGAGTCTAGAAAATTATACTAAAGGGACAATGTATCACATTCGTGCGCACTCAGTGTAATAATATTTTGCGTGATAACTATTTATTATCAGACAACACCAACACGCCTATTTTCTCTGTATTTTTATTCATTGTAAGTTATAAGTGAAATAGTGTAATTTATAGATAAAATATGAGTTAATGTTAAATGTAATCAAAGCTAAGGTACTTTTATGTTACCACATGTATAAGACCCTTTCCATAGATAACATGTTAAGGAAACATCAAAGACATCAAAGATGGATGATTTTCGAAGGGTTTTATTTCAAAAGTTGGATGTAATCGCAAGTAGGCTATATAAGAGATTTAGTAGAGCACTACGACGTTGCACTCAATGCAATTGGAAATGTTCGACCAAATATAGTTTTTATTAGTTTCCACGGTACTTTGATGCTACTATTTACTTGACCAGATATATGAATAATAAGCGATCACAGTTAGATTTTACTCAACAAAGAAGTGAATGAGTAAAGATATTGGGGAGGCTCTTAAGAGCGACGTCTTGAGAGCTGATGTGGCCTATTGAGGTGATAATGGAGCAGTACCGGAATGAAATGGCGGGGAAACGTGAGATCCTCGAGAAAACCCGCCAACCAGAGGTAAAGTCCGGCACAATTTCCCCATTCAAAAGTCCGGAAGTGACCCGTCTGGGGATTGAACTCGGTTCACCTTGGTGGAAGGCGAACAGGGTAACAGTGCAGCCACTGTGGCCCCCCAAAGGAATAAAGTTTATTAACATAATTTAATAATAATATATTAAGTACATGTGGTGTTTAACATTATTTGGTTCGTGAATCTTTTTTGATACTGTATATCAATTTACTGATGTTCAGTCATATGCTGAACAGAGGAACACACATACATTCAAGAAGGTATCCGGGAAACTTAATTTTGCCTTTTAATAAATGCCAGTATCATAGCACCGTGGAAATTACTCAAAATTATATTATTTTCCACTTTTAAAAAAATGATAGACTATGACGTCGTAGTATTTTCCTAAATCATGTCAAAAACGTTTTTTGTACATCATGCTCAGTCTCTTATCTGCATTGCCACTTAGGATGAATAACTAAGGAGCTCATCATTTTAAATAGTTCAGATAAAATTTGGAGCACTGATATTTTATACGATGTTTAACCTATGAAATATCGGACGGACTTACAGGAAACTTGATTTATGCTGAGCGGTTTAGAATAAATGAGACCGACGTAACTGAGAATACTACACAAATAATATATGGTAAAACCACCAAACAGCTATCGAGCAGTTGAATAGAAAACTGGGAACTTTTCACACGCCTCTAAAGAGGTACCCGCAGAAATTCTTTGCATAATTTAGAGGTGTGTGATAGTATCAAGTATGGTTCTATTTTCAGGTATATGGTGTATTCTTACTTCACAACCAAGTGATAAAATAAGTAAAAACCTTTATTATAACGTGGTGGATTCACTTTTCAAATATTGAGCAGTGTTCCGCTTATTGCTATTTCAAGCAAAAATTACGGAAAACATTTATTGATGGTAAACCTTTGCCCAAAATTTGGGAATGTGCTTACAGAACTCTCCCCGGCATACCGATTGGTTCGAAATTTGATAGCGTTTCCCAGTCTTTTTGTTTTAAAAAATATCCGATACAATTTCTGGTATCGTTGAACTTCGTTAGGTACAAAATAACTCTTTTCACACTAGTTTGAGAAATACGCATCCTTTCAAGTAATTTAATTCCAAACTATGAAAGACACACTCATTTTGTTTATGCAAGTGTTGCTCATATATGTTATTAATAATGTAGGCTGTTCACTAGAATATGAAAAAATATCGTCTTCTCATCGATGCCAACAAAATCTATATTATGGAATTTTTTGGATTTTTGTAAAT
Source organism: Clitarchus hookeri (assembly GCA_002778355.1). Classification (NCBI taxonomy): domain Eukaryota; kingdom Metazoa; phylum Arthropoda; class Insecta; order Phasmatodea; family Phasmatidae; genus Clitarchus; species Clitarchus hookeri. The sequence continues at coordinate 350,914 of NQII01001762.1, read as the reverse complement.
ACAAATAAGTTAAAGATAAAATTGGTTAAAAACCGTTAGAAGATTTCTGAAAACTCACCTAGCATTTTACTTTATGCGTAGCAAAACCCCTGAACATAAAATTACGTTATAAATGGCAGAAAATTTAGCTAATTTATATTACCTACTTTCATTAAATATAGAATATGTAATTGTTTCTCTAATATGGACAAGAACTGCCTTACTATTGCCTTGTTGCTTATCCGAGTCACACAAAATGCCAAATAAATAAACTTAATCATGTAGTCGAAATATGTTGATTTCGGTAAGGATTCAGTTATAAATTATAAAACCTTATTTAGCTTTATAGAATCACAATAAATAACTATACCAACAATGTGTTAACACGCAGTCTTCAAACTTTAACTCTACGTCATTATTTTATTTGAATAATAAGAGTTCGCCGAATAAATAACTTCTATATATTTGAGTAAGATAAAATACGCAAATCAGATCTATAAATTTTCAGTTAATATTTATTAATTTTTATCTTTGAAAGTGGAGTTATAAAACAATATATATGCTCTCAGAGCCTGTTAACCACTTCGTTGACTCGATGCAGTTAAATCGTGCTGTGTTCTTGCCAAACGAGCGAAAATAGCATGGAAATTATTCATTTTCGTAACGTGAACTGAGACTGTAACTTTTGGCGTGGTTATATATATATCGCATCCATTTTCTGGTAAGTGTTTATATGAGCTATAAAATACTGGTGTTTTCCCGTTTTAATGCGTACATAAAAAGTTCTGACATATGAGTATTTCGTTATTTAGGTGCATGCGTAAATGCGATGCATAAAATGTGTGGCGTAAATAGCGTGGATATAAATGAGATCAAAAGCTTTGCTACGGTTGAGTTGGATTATTAATATTTAATGTGCGTATTTTTTTAATTACACAAAGTTCGGAGATTTACCATAAAAAATTATAAAAATAGATCGTTATTTTACATATTTTAAATCGTTCATTTCGCTCCCTAATGCAGCATGCGTTTTAAGTGAAAAAACCGGACCCAAGGGAAAAAGAGTTGTAAGCGTGTAACGGATTTATGTGCTTCGACAAACTGGGTGCAGTGATATTCATAAAAAATGTGAATTTTTTCAATATTGGTTTTTAAATACCTTACTTATGTGTCAACATTTTGAGTTTTATTGCCAAACCTTGTTAGTCTACCAATAGTTTGATTTTGCCGACTCAAAGTATTTCGGTTTAATTCGCATAATATGCTTTGAATTTTGAAAAGCAGCAAAATTTTTTTTACGTTTTGACAAATAATGCCTCAACAACTTTATACTGACATTAAACAAACTTTTCATTTTCTACAATATTAAAAATAACTTTTACATAATTTTACAATGAAAATTCTTTTATCTATTAAAACACTAATTGTAGCGAATATTATATTCCGAGTAGTTTAAATTCATGTATAGTTTGTAAAAAATACAATTGGGAAGANAAAATAACTTTTACATAATTTTACAATGAAAATTCTTTTATCTATTAAAACACTAATTGTAGCGAATATTATATTCCCAGTAGTTTAAATTCATGTATAGTTTGTAAAAAATACAATTGGGAAGATTTTTTTTTAAGTATTGCAAAACAACAACCTAAGTTTAGGAATGAAAACAAAATTCAGAAATAAAGCAGACGGAAAATCCGTTTAAGAAGGTCTTGAAAGGCTATATTTGCGCATTTCCTAATTTTCATAAAATGGAAAGATTCAGTGATTCCTCCCAGAATTTAAAAATAAGAATACAAATAGTTTGTTTTGCGGGTATGAAAAGTAGATAACATGGTATGTGTTGTGAATATATTCCTGTAATACTGTTATTCCTAATATATTAGGGAGGGGATGGTGTTCACCCGCCAAAAACATATAATTGAGGTTTTATCTCCTCACGTGAATTACTTGCACGCTACTGTTTTCTATAATAATAAAAGTGGAGCGATTTGCCGGAATAAATATGTACAAAAATAATACGCCAATATTAGAATTTGTGGTCTTTTTTATATACAGTTTGTTGAGTTATTAAGTCGGCATTGATTGTTGTCATTAATGCCTTTAGTGCGGTGGAGAACAGTTGATAATCAGACTGGAGGAATCTCCGATATGCAGTGGGGTCCGGAAGCCATACGTTAGGAGTCGGAGCGAGGAATGGGAAGGCAAATTTCCGTCCGCAGCAGGTGGACTCGACCAACCAGGATGTTTCGATAATAACGCTGGGAAGGCTATAAATATTCCGGCGTCGGAGTTAAGTGTGCGCGTTATCTACGTAGGGGAGGCCACATTTGTGTCCTGCTATCCGCCCAGCCTCTCATATCGTGCAGGAAGGCCGCGCGCTGTACCTCGGCAGACCTAAGTTAGGGTGCATCGGGAGACCCGGAAGTGGTTCTGCTCTTCCCCGCCCACTCTTTATTTAGTCTTCTCTTTTGCATGAAGCAAGGCGCGGCGGAAAAACAACTAAGGCGTTTGAGCGGGATATACATTACCCCTACCTACATTTACTAAAGGTCGCCAGAATGAGAGTAAATAGACACCCGAACTGGTGTTGTTCACCAAGATCAGTTAATATATTGTAGGCGTATACAATATCTAATGAATTGCNCAGAATGAGAGTAAATAGACACCCGAACTGGTGTTGTTCACCAAGATCAGTTAATATATTGTAGGCGTATACAATATATGAATGAATTGCTATAATTTATTTATGATACGTAAACAAATCTTTACTAATGGGTTATATACATTTATCTATATACTGTACGGTATGTAATGTAGGTTTTGATCATATAAATTAGAAATGTATAAGAATAATAAAAATTTTTAAGAGGGGTGCTAAAGACTTGCCACTAGCAAAGCGGCATTGTTTTGGGATGTCTTCGAAGAAGAAACAGCGAGGATCCGTGTTTACAATTCATGCTCACGGTACACCGCCTGACTTTTTTATCATTTCATAAAATTAAAAATGTTCTGTTAATTCATACACAGTTGGAATTACTCTCGAAAGGTGCCGAGGCCTTAGTACGGGAACGCCATACATTCAGGAACGTGGAAAGAATCAGCCAGGGCTCGTATTATGGAACCATTCCTGCAGTCACACGAAGTGATTTCGGAAAACCCTGGACAAACCTAAATCAGGATGGCAGGACCAGGAATCAAAACCGGTTCCTTTCGAATGCCATTCCAATCGTTTACCAACGCACCACCTGGCTCAGTGAACCACTGCGCCACCTCACAATATGGTATAAAAAATTTGTGTGGTCTAGAAACGCAAGAAGTAAATCACACATACAAAAAATTATTAAGTGTATTTATACATTTCTTAACATTACGTAATCCGATTATTATAACTATCTGCAAATAATTCTTAAAAAAATACTTTGGTTAATTTTATTGTACTTAAAATTGAAATATATTTATTTATTGAATTTATAAATTTTTAATTTATTTCTTATTACGCTGACTTTTCCTTTCTGTGGCACTCCTTATCTTCTTCAAATGAGGAGAATGCCTGTTAGGAAGTTTGTGAAATAATAATAAATATTGTTTTCTTGTAAATACAGAACAATATTTATATAAATATTCATATTAATTTGAGAAAAATCATTTTAAATGGTTTTTACATACATATTAGGAAACAACACGTAAAATTAATATTGCGTATCCGTTTCATAAAGAGTAAAAAATCTTAATAAATTAAAATAAATTATTAATTTCTTTAATTCATTAAAAATAATACATATTTTTATGTTTATGTGTATTTTACGTTGTACTAACCCTCATCATATTACAGTTTGTGGTTCATCACTGTATACAACTTTACTCTAATCATTTAAATAATCCAAACAGTCCTAATATAAAAACTTGAAAAGTTCGCTACTCTAAATCAACCAGAGCGCACAAACTATATTATACGTGTCTCGTGGACTCGGCCCACCTACCTCCGCTCCGTCACTTATATGGATCGGGTGCACTGTAGCAACCGTTCGTCCGGGAGCAACCCGACCGCTCCCCGCTGTCACTTCGGACCCACAGGCCACTGTATACGCCACTGACAATTACTGCTGTAGCTCCTCGAATGAACTGAACACTCTCCAGCTACTGTCGTTTTCAACCCTCTCAAAACTGTATTCGTTGGCGTTTAGGGTTTCATTTATAACTGCGTTAAACAGGTACAGATGTTTCCAAGTTAGTCCCCGACCAGGCATAAATTTCTTGTTCATCGAGACGTTTCTCAAAACGAGATGCAATCTACAAACTCCTCGAATGTTTAGTAACCGCGATGTGTGAGCTGCCAATCACGAGCACGTGCCAGCCATGTCACGTCTTCCCTACTCACAAGCCCACAACAAGACATTCCCTATTACGTTCGTCTCGCTGCCCACACGCCAGTCATTCATTTGCAGGTTGGATCGCCGGGCGGTAAGAGGAAGACAGCCGATTCGCTAACAATAAAAGATTTTGTTGCGTGAAGCTTCACATAACAGTATTTACTGTACTCAAAACCGGAAGATGTTTATTAATTATTAATACGAACTTCAGTTTCGTAATATGAATGTGCATTACCTGCCCATAAAAACGTTTCAAATGTATGCAAGGATAATCTATGAATATATCTACATACGCATATATGCATGGACGTAAAACATAAGTGCGATATAATTTTTAATCGTAAAGTATCTGAGACTTACTTATCGATGGTTACTAAGAATTTTATAAGTAAAGTTTTATTTTTAATATGGAAAGTTTATATGTTTCTGATACCTGAATTTTATTAGGTAGTTTTTAAATTAACTACAAACAACGGATGTAAAATATCTCCTGAAAGAATGCCCACTTATGTCATTAATATGTGTTATTTATGGTTTTCCAAAGTGTTCTGTAATTTGGCTGAAGACGATATCAGGTATTTTCTTCACGAGTGACTTTTTATTGAACTAAGCGTTGTTTATTTAGAAAATCTTATCATAACAGTACTTTACGATGGTAGAATATGCACTGTCATCAGAATCCCCGCTGTTTTCTAGTGGTATTTTGATACTAGCTTTAGAACCTTTCCACTAAAAGTCGTGTTAGTTTCAAGAATTTTACGAAGACTACACAGACAACAGTGGTCCTAATCTGATTATTAGTTGAAATTTACTGAAGTGTGTTTATAAAGTAAAAATTGTGACGAAATTTATTGTTATGATAAAGCTTCAGGATAAGTCAAAAATGCAATTATGAATCCAAGTTGGCTGTTTATCATACAAAGAGGAAATAGTATCAATCTGTTTCTTTTTCAATGCATTATTTAAACAGTGTTAGTTAAGAATTGTCTTTCTTTTGGATGAATATAAATAAATAAATAAATATATATATATATATATGTGAACCACATGAAATATTCTGTAAAATACTCCGTTAAAATAATGAGCAAAGAATGAATAGTGTAAATTCTCATTCTAGAAGAAAATGCCTAAAAAAAATGACTGTCCTGCGAAAGCGGGACGTCTGGTTACCCTGTCAAACGTGTGAAATAGGCATTATTTCTTCTAAAATTAAAAACCGGAAGTAATATTAAAAAGTTGTTGATATTTTCCTGCCACAATCTTATTCATTTAATGTCACTTTAGCGGGACGAAATTTGTGCCGCAATTGGATATGTTCGGCAGATTATTTCTTGAGTTATGATACCTAGTTAAGATACGTTAGTTGGTGCCACCTTTCAAAATTGCGAGCAGTAAAATCTTTTTATTAACTTAATTTATCTCAATACAGTAAGGTTTTCAGGACTTTAATTTTGACTTAAATCGTATTAGTCATTCTAGTGATACGGAATGAAATATTGGAAGAGTGAAACTGTAATTTTAAGAGCGACTCATCTATAAATATTTGATGTGTAGGTGGCATAAGTATGATGCAACTCAGTTGAGAAATTCTCCTTTACGAGAGTGAGTGAAAATATTTGGGTGGCTCTTAACCGCAAGGTTTTGAAAGCCGATGAGGGTGATTAAGGTGAGTATGGAGTGCCAACGTAATGAAAGGGTGGCGAAAACGGGAGATCCCTATAAAATACGCCGACCAGTGGTATTGTCCGGCACGATTCCTACAAGCAAAAGTCCGGGAGCGGCCTGGCCGGGGATTGAACCTGCTTCGTCTTGGTGATGGGCGAGCAGGCTAACCGCTCAACCACTGTAACCCCTCCTTTACGGGGTATTTTTTTTTTTATTTCGAGTGCTAACTAAAATTTTTACCGCAAATTTTTCTGAAATGGAAGGTGCTATTGATGTCCAGGTGTCACATAATTGAAGTGTAGACAAGGGCTCATAATTGCAGCCCAGACACAGGGTTGAGTAATTATTAGAATGTGTATTTATTGAACAAAATTATATTTTTTCTAATGGAACAATGCCTATTCAATTCAAGAAAATTTAACTAGAGGAAATTATAATGCAATGGTGTTTTTGCAGTATTTTAGTGCAAGTAGTTTACGTGCTATCGTAATATGATAATTTTTAGTACCTACATTTGTCTTCTCCACTTAACTGCTTAATTACTAGTTTATGATGTTCATATTTTTACTTATGTGTTTTAGTGTGTTTTATTTTCTTCTGAATTTGCAAAAAAAACGGATGTTATATCTCGTACATTCAAACATTTATGTGATTTAACCGTACCATGTATCAGGCACTCTCTTAAGAAATACAAAAGCGAATGAACAAATTCTGTGCGTCCGGAAGAAGAAAGAGTAAACTGTCCTTCTCAGGTTGTGTTCAAAATGAAGACCACCAGCTACAATACAAGCTTCCAGTTGGTCATGTAAAGATTTCTGCACATGTTGTAGTATTTCAGAAGAGGCAGCTGATGTACGTTGTTTTATATCTTCTGGTGTAGTCAGTATGTTCTAGTAGACAGTGACTTTTTATGACCCCCCAGAAAAAAATATAAATATGTAAGTCCTCGTGAACGGGCAGGTCAACCCACTGGTACAATTAGTCCAATCCACCGATTTTGAAGCAATCGCTATGCGCTGGGAAACCACCATGCTGATACCAAAGGACCCTTCTAGTCTGCAGTGGAAGGTCTTCTAACATCTGCGAATTCTCGTTTGTTAGGAGGTTGACGTACTTTTGGGAATCCAGTGATCCCTCTATGAAAAAAATGCCTATGAGATGCCGGCTCACTATACCACACTATACTTTTACAATCAATGGACGCGGACGTTCCACTTGACGAAGCCAATGNTGAGATGCCGGCTCACTATACCACACTATACTTTTACAATCAATGGACGCGGACGTTCCACTTGACGAAGCCAATGAGGATTCCTTACTGATCAATAGTTCATGTTTCTGAGTTTGACTTGGCCATTATTTGTAAATGTTGCTTTTATTACTAAACAAATACATGACATCTCTGGTGTATCATTTCTTAATGCCTATGTATGAAAGCTGACACGATTATCAAAATCGTTTCCATGTTGCTCTTGTTGAAGAAAAACATGGTAAGAATGGAGCTTTTGACGGTGCAGAATGCGCAGTACACGTGCCTGACACATGCCACTCCCTCTTGCTATTGCACGGGAGATAACTTGCGGACTTACAACAACAGCAACCATAGCATTAATTGCAACCTCTTCTCCGGTCACTCGTTTGTTTCTGTTACGTTTTCGAGGTGATACACTTCCAGTTTCCCATAGTTGGTTTAAGAGGTTGGCAAATAATTGCCTGGGTGGTTGATTTCTGTTGGTATTTCCTTAAGCGCACACATTACAAGAACGAACAGCATTCTTCCTACATTCGTCAAACACCATGATCATGTTGGCTTTTTCAGCATTAATAAATATTATCATCCTGAACGTTCTACGTCTAGGTAGTATAAACTATTACAAAGTACCGACAAGGAGGTACCAATACAAAAACTGTAAAGGAAGCAGTCTAAACAAACATACGAACGTCGTAGCCAGTAACTAAAGGTTTAAACGGAGTAGAAAAATGTCGGTATTTTAAANAGTCTAAACAAACATACGAACGTCGTAGCCAGTAACTAAAGGTTTAAACGGAGTAGAAAAATGTCGGTATTTTAAATTACCATGTTACGATAGAAAGAAAACAACTTACACTAGAACCCTGCAAAAAACACCATTGACATTCTTATTTACTCTAATTTTATTTTATTGATGTGAATAGACATTGTTNCTAGAACCCTGCAAAAAACACCATTGACATTCTTATTTACTCTAATTTTATTTTATTGATGTGAATAGACATTGTTCTAATTGAAAAAAAGTTACATTGTTATATAACAAAACATTCTTCATATTATTATTTAACCTGTGTCTAGGCTGTAATTATGAGCCATTGTCTAAACTTCAATTCTGTGAAACAAACACATCAATAGTGCCTTTAATTTCAGACATTTTTGCAGTAAAAATTTTAGGTAATTCAACATGTATATCTATCTAATCACGTCCAAACGATAACAGTGAATGTCATAGTTTGATTAGTTGGAAGAAAATAAGATCTACTTAGTAGACTGAAGTGCATTGCCTTCATCACGAAGGTAAAATTTGAACTTGCTTGAGTGATTGCATTTTTTAATTTTCATTTTACTCTCTCACAACCACTTCAATTATATAAAACGTAATTGAAACATTCCAAAAGTAGAAAACATCAAAGTCGAGTATCAAGTGTATATCGAATAACTTATATAATTCCAGACATAACAAAAAAAAAACGTCAGTTTATTCAATTTCGATCACGTTTGGTCTTTCTTAATTTTATTCAGTTACTAATAGTCATATTCCGTTACTTTTTGATAGAGTCGGTAATGGGAAGTCACAATTTATATGGTCTTGTCCAGTCGCAATTTGTCATGTTATGTCTTTTTCAATCATTTCTGATCATTTATGTTTTCACTTTTCTTTATTTACCACTGTGGCCTATTTTTTCCATGTTTTATTGCATTTAGAAACATTTGGATAAGTTTGGCGGCAGAAAGCCATGATTGGCTGCATTAGACCATGTTTGTTTTCATTTAACCTTGTATGGTCGTGTGTGTTGTCACATTAAATGGTCTTTAGTCATGTCTGCTCTGTCAAACTTTGTTTATATTGTGGTAAAACCGTACTTGTGGTATAGATTGGGGGAATCCCATGATGGTAGAGCATGTGGGTAGAATCAATATAAGAAGCTGTATGCTACTAAATGGCTATATAATAAAACATCTGGGGATTACATAAAATACTATAATGTCGGGGGAGCATTCTTAAGTTAACTACATCCACTACCGTACTGAGAGCCACGTTAGTATATTGTAATTGTCTCACCTTGAGAACTATCCGAAGGCTGATGAAGTATTACGAGTTACGGCGGTCGGCACAGCAGCCTTCTTGTGACGTCCATCTCGGCCGGCGTCACATGGAGAAGGACCCCTGCTACTGCTCTGAGTTGCCCTCATATCGGCGTGACATAACGCAACATGGCTTGATTTCCTGGCTGGTAGAGGGGATTCCTGCTTACGAAAACTAATTTCTCCCTTCTTAAACGGCCACCATTCCAACCTTTTTTCAGTTTAGTTAAAGGATGTTAAATATTAGTTTGTCTACAATTTTGGAAAGAAGTGTCTGAACAATCAGAATCTCATGAATAGTACACGCCTCAGTAACCGAAATAACATTTTCAGAAAAATCTCCTGCAGAAGAATACGTCATTTATTATTTTATTGTTTCACTGCCCTCCGAAATAGCAAACAATAAATAATTTACAATGCCAACCAATGTTCTCTGTATGTACTGTCAATACAAATTTTTTCATTTAAACCATCCAAACCTTGTAAGATAGTTCACATATGCGCAAAAACATTTCCTTCCTCGGCCAATATTTTAAATTTTTTTCAATACAAAGTGTGAATTGAGTATACTTTCTACTTCCTAACATACTAACTTCTATTTTCAGGAGCTCTCTCTCAGAATGGTTGGTGCAGAAGTCTTTTAATACTACAAATTAAAACTCTGTTACGGAATTCTTTGAAGTAAACAAACTAGTTAGAATAGTTTAAATGTTTCTGAAAAAAACTATCAAATATTGCTAAGAAAATCATTTTCGAAATAAGTGCCATAATCATCAGAAAAGTGTAATGTTTCATGGGTTTATTGACCACTGGAAGCGTATATGTTTGTGATAATTCTGTTGATTGACTCAAACGTTACCCCGACACAGCCCACAGATATATTTAAAGACGGTCCCACGATTGCATAACTCTAGTTGTAAATAATTTTGAAAAGTGGAGAGTTCTAAAGGATGTGGAGGGGGGAGATTTAGGCGACTGTAAACAACGAAGTCTTGGGAGATGAGGAGGGTGAAGCGAGGGAGAGATGAAGCAGCGCTGGAATTGCAGGGGGCTGGGGAACCTGGAGATCCCCGATAAAACCAGCGGCGCCGTCCAACACGATTCCCACGTGCAAAAATCCGGTAGCCATCCCACCGATTCTTCTTGGCGCACTTAGAAGGAATACGAGAAGTTTGGAAAGGACTGGGAATCTGAACGCAACACTTACTGGTGGTGTGCCAGTTTGTTGGTACCTGTAATTTTCTCAGCATCAAGGTCTTATTTTAAATGAAATATTGGTGGCAATTTTCTGTCAGCCTGAGTCAATTGCGAGNAATTTTCTCAGCATCAAGGTCTTATTTTAAATGAAATATTGGTGGCAATTTTCTGTCAGCCTGAGTCAATTGCGAGACCTTAGTAGAAGGTAAAGTATGGAATTTGTAGTTTATTTGTAATATTGAACTATAAGTAGGGCGAGTGATTTTTCGCGTAAAAATCGGAGTACACAGTAGACTTCAATACTATAATGTGTGGAGTCGACAACAAAATGGAGGTAACCGACGACCACGCGTGTCCGTCTTTGACCAAGACACTTAGGACTAAGTAACTCTAACACTGAACCTTCGAGATTAGTGCGCAAATGGTTAACATGGGCCAAAACCTTTTTTAGCCAATAAAAGAAGCTGGACGACCCTACAGTGTTTTGGACTGTATCTTGCCTCGAAATTTTTTCGCGATATATCACTGCCCCTAACTATAAGATATTAAAAGTTTACATTTGTTAGTATTAAAAGTTATACTGTAGTATTGAATTACATTAATGGCAGAAAGAGCTTGTCTGAAATGTCTTGGGCAGTGATGTGGTGGTGCCGGAGTGTCGCTCCGGTACTGCTCCAAGCAGTTGGAGCTCGGCTACGTCACTGGTTGTGTGCTTCTGAAAGCAAAAATCTAATAATTTTCTTTCAGCACAAAACAAAAAAAAAACGCACGGGAGTTAGCATGGTGTTGATGTAAAGGTAGCTGGCGGGGTTGATGATAAAGCAAAGTGCCGGTGGGATTTAAATGATGCGACATACAATATGCTGGTTCGAGGCACAATGAATACAACTGGCTTAGACGTATGTTGGCCACTTAGCTTGCTAGCATCTGGTAAATAAAGGAATTCCCGCCCGGCATCGTGCGTTGTTGGTTCGCATATTCACCACTAGGTAGCAGTGTAGCATATGTGTTTCGAGACCGTGTAGTGTATCAGCACTATCAGCATCGCACCGCGGTCCATCGGATCGGGGTAATATTTCCTGAACTCAACGTGGGTTGTTCATTTTAAGCTCTCGTGCTCGTCGAGCACCGTTTGTGTATTGATTATGGCAAATAAGCAAAAGACAATGACATCATTATTTTCAAGGAATACGGACAATACGGCTACTACAAGTACGACAGAGAGTGATAAAAACATTAATAATGAAACTGTGGAGGAAACTGCCTGCGCTCCCAATAGAACGAAGTGGAAGAGAAAGTGCTAATTTAGATAATAATGCAGATAATACAGACGCTGAACAAAATGCGGGCGTATTATTATAACCAGGACAACCAGAGTCTTTTTTTCCATGGCCGGAAGTGTGGATCGAAGATATGTGGAGACGAAAACAAGGTTCTTTCCCGTGGCTTGATTGCAAAAATGGTAAGCTTAGTTGCATACTATGGTCTGAAGTGTCGCAGTTAGCTGCCTGCAAACAGCAAATACCTTCTATTTTTTTTTTAAAGTGATGTATGTAAATAATCAAAATCTACAGGGAAACGCTCGCAAACAATTAGAATGTTAAAGCAAAATTCCACACGGTTCTTTAGTTGGCGATTNTGAGATGCCGGCTCACTATACCACACTATACTTTTACAATCAATGGACGCGGACGTTCCACTTGACGAAGCCAATGCGGATTCCTTACTGATCAATAGTTCATGTTTCTGAGTTTGACTTGGCCATTATTTGTAAATGTTTCTTCATTACTAAACAAATACATGACATCTCTGGTGTATCATTTCTTAATGCCTATGAATGAAAGCTAACACGATTATCAAAATCGTTTCCATGTTGCTCTTGTTGAAGAAAAACATGATAAGAATGGAGCTTTTGACGGTGCAGAATGCGCAGTACACGTGCCTGACACATGCTACTCCCTCTTGCTATTGCACGGGAGATAACTTGCGGACTTACAACAACAGCAACCATAGCATTAATTGCAACCTCTTCTCCGGTCACTCGTTTGTTTCTGTTACGTTTTCGAGGTGATACACTTCCAGTTTCCCATAATTGGTTTAAGAGGTTGGCAAATAATTGCCTGGGTGGTTGATTTCTATTGGTATTTCCTTAAGCGCACACATTACAAGAACGAACAGCATTCTTCCTTCATTCGTCAAACACCATGATCATGTTGGCTTTTTCAGCATTAATAAATATTATCATCCTGAACGTTCTACGTCTAGGTAGTATAAACTATTACAAAGTACCGACAAGGAGGTACCAATACAACAAGTGTAAAGGAAGAAGTCTAAACAAACATACGAACGTCGTAGCCAGTAACTAAAGGTTTAAACGGAGTAGAAAAATGTCGGTATTTTAAATTACCATGTTACGATAGAAAGAAAACAACTTACACTAGAACCCTGCAAAAAACACCATTGACATTCTTATTTACTCTAATTTTATTTTATTGATGTGAATAGACATTGTTATTATTGAAAAAAAGTTACATTGTTATATAACAAAACATTCTTCATATTATTATTTAACCTGTGTCTAGGCTGTAATTATGAGCCATTGTCTAAACTTCAATTCTGTGAAACAAACACATCAATAGTGCCTTTAATTTCAGAAATTTTTGCAGTAAAAATTTTAGGTAATTCAACGTGTATATCTATCTAATCACGTCCAAACGATAACAGTGAATGTCATAGTTTGATTAGTTGGAAGAAAATAAGATCTACTTAGTAGACTGAAGTGCATTGCCTTCATCACGAAGGTAAAATTTGAACTTGCTTGAGTGATTGCATTTTTTAATTTTCATTTTACTCTCTCACAACCAATTCAATTATATAAAACGTAATTGAAACATTCCAAAAGTAGAAAACATCAAAGTCGAGTATCAAGTGTATATCGAATAGCTTATATAATTCCAGACATAACAAAAAAAAAAACGTCAGTTTGGTCAATTTCGATTACGTTTGGTCTTTCTTAATTTTATTCAGTTACTCATAGTCATATTCCGTTACTTTTTGATAGAGTCGGTAATGGGAAGTCACAATTTATATGGTCTTGTCCAGTCGCAATTTGTCATGTTATGTCTTTTTCAATCATTTCTGATCATTTATGTTTTCACTTTTCTTTATTTACCACTGTGGCCTATTTTTTCCATGTTTTATTGCATTTAGAAATATTTTGATAAGTTTGGCGGCAGAAAGCCATGATTGGCTACATTAGACCATGTTTGTTTTCATTTAACCTTGTATGGTCGTGTGTGTTGTCACATTAAATGGTCTTTAGTCATGTCTGCTCTGTCAAACTTTGTTTATATTGTGGTAAAACCGTACTTGTGGTAAAGATTGGGGGAATCCCATGATGGTAGAGCATGTGGGTTGAATCAATATAAGAAGCTGTATGCTACTAAATGGCTATATAATAAAACATCTGGGGATAACATAAAATACTATAATGTCGGGGGAGCATTGTTAAGTTAACTACATCCACTACCGTACTGAGAGCCACGTTAGTATATTGTAATTGTCTCACCTTGAGAATTATCCGAAGGCAAACAATAAATAATTTACAATGCCAACCAATGTTCTCTGTATGTACTGTCAATACAACTTTTTTTCATTTAAACCATCCAAACCGTGTAAGATAGTTCACATATGCGCAAAAACATTTCCTTCCTCGGCCACTATTTTAAATTTTTTTCAATACAAAGTGTGAATTGAGTATACTTTCTACTTCCTAACATACTAACTTAAATTTTCAGGAGCTCTCTCTCAGAATGGTTGGTGCAGAAGTCTATTAATACGACAAATTAAAACTCTGTTACGGAATCCTTTGAAGTAAACAAACTAGTTAGAATAGTTTAAATTTTTCTGAAAAAAAACTATCAAATATTGCTAAGAAAATCATTTTAGAAATAAGTGCCAAAATCATCAGAAAAGTATAATGTTTCATGGGTTTATTGAGTACTGGAAGCGTATATGTTTGTGATAATTCTGTTGAATGACTCAAACGTTACCCCGACACAGCCCACAGATATATTTAAAGATGGTCCCACGATTGCATTACTCTAGTCGTAAATAATTTTGAAAAGTGGAGAGTTCTAAAGGATGTGGAGGGGAGAGATTTAGGCGACTGTAAACAACGAAGTCTTGGGAGATGAGGAGGGTGAAGCGAGGGAGAGATGAAGCAGCGCTGGAATTGCAGGGGGCTGGGAAAACTGGAGATCCCCGACAAAACCAGAGGCGCCGTCCAACACGATTCCCACGTGCAAAAATCCGGTAGCCATCCCACCGATTCTTCTTGGCGCACTTAGAAGGAATACGAGTAGTTTGGAAAGGACTGGGAATCTGAACGCAACACTTACTGGTGGTGTGCCAGTTTGTTGGTACCTGTAATTTTCTCAGCATCAAGGTCTTATTTTAAATGAAATATTGGTGGCAATTTTCTGTCAGCCTGAGTCAATTGCGAGACCTTAGTAGAAGGTAAAGTATGGAATTTGTAGTTTATTTGTAATATTGAACTATAAGTAGGGCGAGTGATTTTTCGCGTAAAAATCGGAGTACACAGTAGACTTCAATACTATATACACACCTCAGCTGTTGTTTTACCTCCATTGGCTGCTGGTGCCGTGTCCGTCTTTGACCAAGATACTTAGGACTAAGTAACTCTAACACTGAACCTTCGAGATTAGTGCGCAAATGGTTAAATGGGCCGAAACCTTTTTTAGCCAATAAAAGAAGCTGGACGACCCTACAGTGTTTTGGACTCTATCTTGCCTCGAAATTTTTTCGCGAAATATCACTGCCCCTAACTATAAGATATTAAAAGTTTACATTTGTTAGTATTAAAAGTTATACTGCAGTATTGAATTACATTAATGGCAGAAGAGCTTGTCTGAAATGTCTTGGGCAGTGATGTGGTGGTGCCGGAGTGTCGCTCCGGTACTGCTCCAAGCAGTTGGAGCTCGGCTACGTCACTGGTTGTGTGCTTCTGAAAGCAAAAATCTAATAATTTTCTTTCAGCACAAAACAAAAAAAAAACGCACGGGAGTTAGCATGGTGTTGATGTAAAGGTAGCTGGCGGGGTTGATGATAAAGCAAAGTGGCGGTGGGATTTAAATGATGCGACATACAATATGCTGGTTCGAGGCACAATGAATACAACTGGCTTAGACGTATGTTGGCCACTTAGCTTGCTAGCATCTGGTAAATAAAGGAATTCCCGCCCGGCATCGTGCGTTGTTGGTTCGCATATTCACCACTAGGTAGCAGTGTAGCATATGTGTTTCGAGACCGTGTAGTGTATCAGCACTATCAGCATCGCACCGCGGTCCATCGGATCGGGGTAATATTTCCTGAACTCAACGTGGGTTGTTCATTTTAAGCTCTCGTGCTCGTCGAGCACCGTTTGTGTATTGATTATGGCAAATAAGCAAAAGACAATGACATCATTATTTTCAAGGAATACGGACAATACGGCTACTACAAGTACGACAGAGAGTGATAAAAACATTAATAATGAAACTGTGGAGGAAACTGCCTGCGCTCCCAATAGAACGAAGTGGAAGAGAAAGTGCTAATTTAGATAATAATGCAGATAATACNGCAAAAGACAATGACATCATTATTTTCAAGGAATACGGACAATACGGCTACTACAAGTACGACAGAGAGTGATAAAATCATTAATAATGAAACTGGGAGGAAACTGCCTGCGCTCCCAATAGAACGAAGTGGAAGAGAAAGTGCTAATTTAGATAATAATGCAAATAATAGAGACGCTGAACAAAATGCGGGCGTATTATTATAACCAGGACAACCAGAGTCTTTTTTTCCATGGCCGGAAGTGTGGATCGAAGATATGTGGAGACGAAAACAAGGTTCTTTCCCGTGGCTTGATTGCAAAAATGGTAAGCTTAGTTGCATACTATGGTCTGAAGTGTCGCAGTTAGCTGCCTGCAAACAGCAAATACCTTCTATTTTTTTTTAAAAGTGATGTATGTAAATGATAAAAATCTACAGGGAAACGCTCGCAAACAATTAGAATGTTAAAGCAAAATTCCACACGGTTCTTTAGTTGGCGATTTAAGAGTGCTATCCTGAGTTAAAAAAAAAGTGTAATGTTAATAGTGCGTGTGATTTCTGAAGATACTGGGCGAAGGGTTAGGGAGAGCACTGACACTGCTTAGTTTGGGACTAAATCACTGGTCTTGGGTAACAGCAACTATAATTATACAACTCACGAAAAGTTTGGAATATTGTGCGATAAGACAGTGTGGGTGGTAGGAGTTGTGTGGTCCTTTTGTGATCAACAGAGAGCGAGCTCACCAACACATTGAACACGCCTGGGACAAGTTGGCAATAGCAGTTTATAACCGCACACAACCTCCAGAAACATTTCTAGATCTCACGAGAGCTGCCCTGATGGAATGGGACGTTCTTCGGGAAGATGACATCAACAAATTGACGACAAGCTTGTCGCGGTGTGTTAGGGACCTGTACAATGCATATGGGGGCATACACAATACTGAACTGCAGTGGTAAGAAAGAAACCCTCCCTAGTCAGACACCATTATAACGTAATGGTCTTTGATATTGGTAATGGTATTGGTCTTTAGTGTTTATTTGTCTGTGATACTGGGAAACATTTTTTTTTGTTACGAACACTTCTAATTTCATCTTTGGTATTGGTAACGTTGGAAATGTCTTGTCAGTATGCTTTCTTTTATATAAATTCCATTTTTTTTTTTTTTTTTGTTTCTTTATGTTTATTCGAAACTTTTTGTAAGGTGTTTATTTTCCCTATTTGGAATTTTGTATGTTTTTTTTTTTAAGTATATCGATGAATTTGAAGGATATTGACATCAAAGTAGTGCTGTAAATCATTAGCAGATGTTAATTATATTTTCTCGAATTTGTATTATATTCATGTATATTTCAAGTTCATTTGCAACAAATGATCAATGCCGCTGGTAGTTTTATATACCCCACCCGTTTTCGAAAAAGGAACAGAATTGAAACCTTCGCAAGGGGAAAGCAAAGTCTCATTAGGAGAAACCGCAGCTACTGATGTACGTGGCGGGAGAGTTTGTTGCCGGGAGGCATGTTGCTGAAGAGTTTTGATGTGGCTGCTTCTAGTACTTCGCGAAATCAAGATATCTTATTCGGCTTGACGGACGAACTTTAAAGGGGCATAGAGTATAATTTTGTTCCTGTGCTGCTTCTAAAAATTTTATTTGCTTACTTCTTTCAACAAATATGTTAAGTCTACATTTTCAAATATACAAGTCAGTGATCATTCAAACGAATCAAATTAATACTTGTTATCCTGGTCGATTGACGGTCTTATTTGTAGAGCAGTCCACGTCCGCCTTCTCTACAATCTCCAAATAAAAAAAAATGTTTTAAAACCAACAAAATTATACACTGTAACACATAGTTTACACAGACAACTTTACTTATGTAATTTATTACACAATATTGATAGAAAGAATAGGAAGCATGAAATAAATTAATGGTATACGTATTTTTTTGTATTATTAGAGTTTTGGGTTTGCAAAAAATTATGTCTTACAAGTGTCTTGGATATTTGTTGAGCGACTTGCAAGCTGAGTACGTGTGTCCTTTCTGTTTCAGAGTTGAGGCTCTAAGTGAATTTATCATAATTCTTAAAAAAAGGTTTAATTGCTTTTCTCGAGAAATTTCTATTCGTCCACTATTGTAATGCGTTGTTGTTCCATCGCCTCTTCATTCCAACTTCATCTACGCTGAAGATCCCTGTTACTAAGCACCGCCCATAACTCTCAGTCACTCCCTCTAACGAAGGATTCAGTTTGACAAGCTATTCATCTTTACATCACATCTCTCACATAATCATGCGTTGAGGGACGAGTTGCTCAAGTTTCATATATTGGCCAAACTATGGCCATGTTAACTCTCTGTTTGTAATAGAGAACAAATTACAACACCAATTACATATTTTTTGTTTATACGTGTGCATAAATATTTATATATTCATACTAAGTGAGTCAGGACAGAGTGAGGAAATTTAGGGAGGTGTTTCCTTACGAGAAAGTAAATACAATATATATCTATATTTGTTAATCTAAAAATTATGGTAATTACCAGTTCCTGAAAATGGAATTTGGAAATCAAACTTCCTCACAATTATCAGAAACAGTTTGAGATTTCGCAAACATAATTTTCAACAGTGCTCAATAAAAGGGAAGTATTGAGCCCGAGTGGATGATAAGAAAATATCATCCACCCTACAGTAACTAAAGGAAAGTCAGCAGCCTACTTTGACCTCTAATTTCAAAACTCTGTGCTGTAGATGACATTTCGTAATGACAACATAATCAAATTATGAAAAAGATTTTTATGTCGGAAATCGTTAAGGTTAACAGTTTTCGTGATATTGGTGTGTTTATAAGTTGAAGGTTGTTCGTACCAATCCCTGAGAGGTATGCAGCCTGAGAAGGCTTTGTAAAATAAGGACCAGGAAGTTTTCATTTGTACGAGCACGCAGACCAGGGACAGCTTGTCACTGATTTAGAAAGTTTGTCAACAGGTTACCACATATGTATGTGGAAGCCTGCCATTTTACACCGGGTACAGGGCGTTACCAACTGTGATCAGATCTTAGCTGGACTGCCTGCCTGAATACACGTTTTAATTTTAATCCAGGGCACGATTTATGATTGCCGAAATACCTTGCGAAAAGTAAAGCATAAACTCCCTCCACCGACCAGTAGACGGGACTGAAAACTTACGCGAGCCGCCGGATATAGGACAGTGTAACGCTATGAATAGGCGTTTTTTATGATCGAGGAATCTGAAATGACGTCTGGAGAGTGGAGTGTCAGTCAGTCGCTAACCACCACCTGAATCAGCCTAAGGCAACACGGGCAAGGTGGGGACTCTCAAATTACCTTAAGTGGCATGGTCTATTAATCTAATTAGCTAACATCCACTTATTACTTCTAAAGCACCTATCAAGCAATCTCTGAAATTAAATAGTTATTGTACAATTTTAAATGTTAAACAAATCCCTATATTTTCCTGTTTTGCTCTACGTAACTGAGTTCTTACTGGCTCCTCTCAGGGTATAAAATAATCATAACTCAGTTAATAACAAGAGGCTGTATGTATTTTTTTTTGCGAAATTGTGAACGTTAACATATTTGTCTACAGAATACCATTTTAAAAAACAAAAGTTTTAATTGTGAAAGACTGAAATGCAAATAAATGACTCGTTACCAAAGAGTAACGAGGATGTGTAAATTTTCCAAAAAAAAAGAAATATTGTATTGAATGAAGATGCTTACGTCATCGAGATAACCATATGTTTGTGTTGAAGGCTGTATGATGTAGCAGGGTTTTCCATGCTAAAAGACATTTTCTTGATCCAGTGTTTTCGCGTGGCAGATGACAGAACCGGACAAGTAAGCAAACTCCAACTTCTGAATGTTAAGTCGATGATTTTTTCCTTTCTTGATCTAGCTCAATAGCTTCACCGGTTCCCGACTGCTCGGAGTCACGTGGGGAACGAATCACTCTTTGTTTGTCATGGTTACCGCGACTGGCTGTGCGTTTTCTCTGAAACCCAACACTGCATCGAAATGCTATTTGACTAGCATTTCCATCAGTTCTTGCTTGGTACATATTATTTACTCGCATAATCTTCAGCGAAACTAAGAACATCGATAGTGGTACGACCACCTTGAACTTGCCTTCCGCGAATATGGGAACTTTGCAGCCGCCTTCCATTCCCCTGCCTACCCTTTTTATCATGTCGAGATTGTTCTGCGTGACCGTGAGAAAGATTTTTATGGCGGTAGTTATGCTCATGTCCCGCGTTTCGTGTTGGTAGACACCATTCAGTTCGTACATTACCTGCTCGAAAATATGAAGTATACCAGTGCAAGTGAAGGTGGCATTCGTGAAGTGGGTTCCGTTTGCTTTCGTGGGATGCGCAGGAACGATTGTGAAGGAAGGGTTTAAATATCTTGGTCTTATAACAGATGTGAACATCTCGCCCGAGGACATATGGGCTGGTCAGATAGAGTTGGTAGCATTGAAGTTCAAACTTGTTGTCGATTCTGTCAACGAATTTTGACCACATGATCATGTTCAATATGTATTTCTTCCATTTCTGTTCACATTAAACCCTAAGCTATGTGGAAACTGCTCGTTGGAAAGTGTTACCACGTCGGCGTCTCGACCTCTACAGGTTGTGTGTTTGGTTCTGTACTTGACTTAATGCACGGTTCGCCTCGAGAATCTCAATCAATCCTACAGTTTCAGGTGAGAACACAAATAGATTTATTCGTTGCTGAAATGAATCAGTTGATCGTTCTGACCGACGATTTTCTCGATCATATCGTGCGGACTCACCGAGATTACTGGAATGTAAATAATGGTTTTTCGGAACATCGACCAGTTTACAACCTGGTGGGGCTATCGGTGCGAAATTGTGCAATATACCGCTCGTTTTGCCATTGCTGTAGCAGCCATTAGCCAAATTGCAGTTTATGATTATCACGTTCCCCTGAAATATGTTCACTACTCATGACAACTCATTGGTTTTGCTGGATTCGTAGATTCGCTGCTCGAACCTCAGCATTGGCCCGATGGTGTACGGTTCGGTGAAATCGACATTGGTTCTGCAAAATATTTCTGCCCTAAGCATGTTTGGGTTACCATGTAGTTCGAAGCTCATTTATGACGGTAAGGATTTCTTTCTGAAATTGGAGATGTTTTTCAGTTCGTTTGTCCCGGTGGAAATGCTATTGAGTTTTAAGTTTAAAAAACTCTCAGCCCGACGACCTGCTCATCGTCCATCTTCAGGGCCAGTTAAATGGTCGCCCTCAACTTGGATGTCTTGGCACCTAGAAAGAAGTACACCGACATACCGATCGAAGAATATAGGTCTGAACGACTTTTGTGTAACAGTAACGAACTCAGATTCGCCAACTTTATTTTATTCCACCACACCAGAAAGCAAAGACACCAGTGTCAACAGTTCCACATGTTGAAAATCTTCACAATTTCGTAGTTGTAAGTTAGCAATGTTCTTTAAGGTAACGCCACAGTTTGGGTGGAGGTCGCAAATTACCGAAACTGTCGTAGTATACCGCAAGTTTGCCACATTTGACGCATGCCCTATGGCCGTGTTGAAATTGATTATTGCAGACTCATTCCATTTCGATTTAGGACGCTAAGTATTTCGCATGACCATACCGCGAAAATTAAGTTTTTTAATTTCCTTGCATACAATTCCAAATCAACGTCTGTGAGCTTTCGTTTGTATAGAGGTTTCGTTAACGCCTTTTCCTGCTGCGACTTTTTCCTTTCATACATCTCCACCTCCTCGGGTGGCTAACGTATGTATAGTCCTAGGCAGTTTTTTTTAACCTTTAGTGACAGATTCTAGTTTACAATTATGGCGACGGGTTTCCTCCAATGGCTTACGTTCACTCGAGGCTCATTTCACTATGTTGACGATATTCGTTACAGCCCCAGTGTAATCGCCCAGAGAACCGATTGCAGGTATAAAGATGGGAAGGAGTCCTCCAATCCTTTATTTTCTCTCTTCTTGGAAAATCGTCTTTCTTTTTTCGCCCCCATGCCCATCATCACCTTGGTCTTCAACACATTGGAAACGCCCGCCTGACACTGCTATTTTGTCTCCGAGTCTGGTACGGTGAGCGGCATAATCCGTCTCCCTATGTGCAAGTATCTTGTCTGCTTGGTGACTGGCTTGTATATCCTTGTGCTGGGAAAAGGCGAAATCGTGCCACTTGTACGTCTCGTCCAGCGTGTTTATGCCTATGTCACAATGTGCCAGCCTTTCAGCTAGCTTGGTTCCAGGCCCGCAGAACATGTACCTAGGAATTTACATCTCGAAAGATTGATGGTTTATCAGTAGAACGATGCTGCTCCCTCTACCTGATTTTATATTTCTTCTACGAGTCATCACAGACTACTGCGCTACGAACTGATATATATATATAATATACCCGCCCTTTTATGTTTAGTTTGTCTTATACAGACTGCGAAAGAGTAAACACATCTATTTCTCATGTTCTTCCTTCTATACTAGATTAATCTTACTTACATATTCAGTAAATATAATACAGACTGTGATAGAGTAAACATCTAGTTCTCCTGTGAAAAGATAACGAAGACACTTGTGGGTAGCTAGAGGGAGACTGTTTTGGAAATATTGTTGCCACGATGCTGCTACTGTGGTAAATGCTTTACTCGTAATGACAACATCGAGATACATTCTACTCTCTGCATACAAAAACCTTCGTCTGTCAAGAAACTGCGCATAACAGTAGGCTTGGTTATTCCTCCACCTAGCTCTCTTCCTTCTCCTCTTTCACGGACTCCTTATGAAGGGTTCTACTTCTACTGTCAACAGCTCAATAAGCATAACCCTAGTGATTTTTGCAACGCTAACTGATAGCTGAATAGGTCGCATTATAATATATCGTCTAAGCATAATGAAAAATTTTCAAATAAAAATGTAGTTAAAGAGATCATATTAACATTATTTCGAAACCTTTTAATTATCTCGTTTTCCCTATCACAGGGGCTCCGTGAACTTGATTATCGAGTATGATAATAAATTCGACTATTATTTGATCCACGCCAAATTTAAATTTCAACCAACAGTGGTTTGCGTGTTGCTCAGAGTTTCACCTCTAAGTTAAAGTTACATGAAAAACCAAAATACTCACATCATCTACCTGTGTGGATCTGAATAGATCTTGAAATAACATGATAATAGGGAATTTCCTTCTCTTTATAACGAGTCTGGTAACAAAATAATACGAACGCTACGAAAATTATCCTCCAAATGAGGCACAAGATACGCTAATTAGCCAACCGTGTTCAATGCCAGTCTAATTACCGCTACGTTGCGAAGCTGTGAAAGATGGCAAGAGTCCGCATTGGGGAAGATATTTGCAAACGAGCATCATATTTTCTGACTTGCAAATTAAATGCAACCCTGTGTGGATATCGTTAAACTAACCATCAACGAAAACAAAATAAACCCGGGTGTTATAATGGTTGATGGTAATTGTTTATCATAATAGACAGAACCAGTTCTCTGTATATCAGTACTAAAAGAAAGGAAAATGTTTGTACATTTTTTTGTGGCGCGTTTTATTTCGAAAAGAAATAGTTAATACATTTATGAAGGGTATAGTAATTTTAACATTCTAAAACAAGTACAACGACTCTTAGTTTTTTTAAAATATTTGCTTTTATTTTTTCTGCATTTAAGTCTGAAGGCTTTCGAGAAGGCAACTTGCGTATGCGTCTATATTAACGAGCACCTTAAACAATCTTACATATATATATACATATATATATATATATATATATATTTATATAATTTTCCCATGGCTTTTGTAAGGAGTCTTGTGGTGCTAAAATAATACATTAGCAAACTAGACAAGGAGACGACATTTTTTAAAAGTGTACATTAAAGAAAACTTTAAAGCTATTCTTCCCAGTAAGAACTGCATCATAGGAGACGTCAAGAGAGCCTAATGGATTGTAAATTAATTTAAGATTCGATCATTTTCCCATAAACTTACTGATACTGCTATTCCTAAAAAAATGCTTTCCTCGTTGGGTACACAGAATTGATAAACTGACAATTAAACACGCCGAATTCTTATAACATTATATAAGTCAATGCATTTCCGCTATCGTCGATTTCCCTGCAAAACCGATAGAGGAAGGGTATTTCTACGAAGATACAAATATATTGTAATGGAAGTGTTGATTTGACTCGTAACTTCTTGGCATAGCTCTTAGACATTACAAACCAAAAAGAAGTTACGGGTTTAACAAATGAACCAACTTTTCTCTACATGGATGTAAATAGTTTTTACGAGGATCTTAAAAGGCGTAGATTGTAAATAGGTCTTGACTTTTTTTTATAGAGATACCACTAGATATGGAACCAGAAGCATAAGAAATATCACTGAGACACTTACAAATACACGTGGGCTTTAGCAGGTATTCTAACCCAGAATCTCTCGGACCGTTATGTACCATACAACCAACTGCTTTATGGAGGTAGGATAAGAACCTCAACTTCGATTGTAAACAGTATTTTTTTTTTGTTAGACAGGGCNTTTAGCAGGTATTCTAACCCAGAATCTCTCGGACCGTTATGTACCATACAACCAACTGCTTTATGGAGGTAGGATAAAAACCTCAACTTCGATTGTAAACAGTATTTTTTTTTTTGTTAGACAGGGTTTAATAGCATTTAATTTCTACAGGGCAATCATTTTGAAAATCGGATATTTGAGTCACTTGAATCTTGTAAGTTTACATTCCATACGGTTGCACTACTTGTGTGCAAACATTGGTGGGGATAGGTTGAATGGTCCCAAATATATGACATAGAAGTTTACTTTTTCGTGTGGCGCTTCATACAGAGCGGTGGAAAAAAGGGGTTATATATAGACACATTTGATATTTTAAACAGATACTGCAATCATACCAAATTAAGTTGACATTTGTTACATGGACTTACAGTATTAGTGTACGATTATATGGCAGCCATTTTAAAAATTAGTGTCTGAGTAACATAAAACATATCAGTTTACATATCAAACTACTTGGTTGCCAAATTTGGTAAGAAGTACGAGGTTCCCGAGGTACGACAACATTACTATCCAAGTGGCCCAATCTTACAAAATTGCGGATAAAAGAGGTTCTGTGCAAACACATTTGATTGTTGAAATAGATACCGCGAGCATAAAAAAATTGGTTGCAATAGGTTGAATGGTTTCCTAGATATAGCATAATAAGCTTAATTTAATGCGGCGCTATCGTACGAAATAACGGGCAAAAGAAATATATTGTTTTATATATAAGATGTTTTTAATATATTTTTACAGTTTTTCAAGTTTGGTTGAAACTGTATAAACGTTATGGTATTTATATCAAATCAACACAAGATATTTAAATGAATAACTATTATAGAAATAATTGCCTTATCTATCCAAATAACATAAGTTGATATAACCTACTGAAGAAATACTTAAATGGAAAATTTGGTGAGAACTGGTTGAATAGTTTCCAATAGATAATATAAAGCTTTATTTATGTGATATATTCCAAAATGGCCACCCAACGACAATATCTTTTTTCTTATTTCACCGCTTATATGATGAACTGTCAACACACCTAATTAGGTTTAAATAAATTAAATATTTCCCAATACATGACATAGCACCCTTAATAGGAACATGGCCAACATATTGAAAATAAGCATCTGGCATGGTCAGAAACAATAAAAGTCAGATGTCCTCACTAAGAACTTCCTATGTGCCGAGCTTGGTGAAATGCGGTTGATAGGTTCAAAAGATTTAGAGGAGACACACACACATATAGACATACATCCACATTCACACAGTCAAGAAAGTGATCTCATAAGCCTTCGGAAAGTAGGCTACGCTTTCTCACTAGAACTGCGAGACAGATAATATAATACTGGGGCTCATATAAATTATAAAATCTAAATATCCTAAGGTCACATTAGAAATAAGACGGAAAAGTTAGTATCAGTAGAACACACTTTCGCACTTCACATAATATTACGATATCAACATTTCTAACTAGAAATTTGCTTTCAAAGTAATCAAAAGAACAAGAAATTTAATGTAAATGAAAATAAAAGATATTTCTTTAACACGTATGTTAAGTACAAGAATAATGAAATGACCCTGCATTGCATGACCGTATATGCCCAACCAAAATGACTTATACGTTCTGGATATTACTTGATCAAAATATTATCTTGGAAACTGCTGTCCAAAATACAACGAAAACACATGCAGTGGCTATTCAAATCTCTACAGTTCTAATTTCACAAAAAAATGTTGCTAGTGCTGCAAATTTTGTCACCTTCAACTTCTTTAATGCTTGCATTTACATCAGTCAATCTGTTGCTATAATTATTTATGTGGATAACCACATTTACAGCATATTAAAGAACGTCACTTCAACAGAAATATTTTCTCTTTAGCCTACTTTACGAAGAAAAGAAGGGCTTATGAGATCATGTGTGTATGTATGTCTCTGTGTGTACCCTCCCCACCTAAAAACTTTTGAACGCCTGAACCGTATTTCATTAAATCTCGATAAACGTATAATACTTAGTAAATATATGTGAATTTAAAAGTTTGCGACAACGCCGGGTGCTTACTTTCAAAATGACAGAAATGTTAAAATGTTGGGTAATATATCATATTTCGGGAACTATTCAACCGATTTAAACCAAATTGTGTATGTTGACAATGCATAATGTAAGCATTGAATAAATATACGGATAATGCTTTTAGTAAACCATTTTGGAAGATAGCGCCACGTGAAAAATTTAGTTTTTAACTTATATTTCGAAAATAATTCAACCAATTTTCGCCAAATTTGGCACATAAGAAATACTGTTGTAGACCATATAAAACTACTCGACTTAAAATGATTTGGTGTTTATTTTAAAAACGGTGGCCATGGAAATATTTTATGTTTCTTTCGAATTTAAACCATAATGTTACGCAAATTTTGACAAAATTTTCTATGCTGAATATATTTATTACAAGCATAATATATACCAACACATAGCGACTTTTTGTCCCCCATTTATCTCATATCTTGGGAAACATTTATGCTATTACCACCAGAGTTGGAAAACAAGTATTTCTGCACCAGGTAATGTAAAGTGTTACGTTTTACGTCGGTCAGACATATATTTTCAAAGTGCTGACCATATAGATATTTTAGCTTATATAAGCTATATCATCAATACCATGTGATCATTTCCAAATTAACTCTAGGCTGGCAGTATATATGTAAACTGTCAAATGTGTCTACGCCTCACATGAATAAATAAATTATGTATGTCTTGTCTCGGGAAACAATCAACCGATTCCTATCAAATTTGGCGAAGAAGTTATATTAATGTATACCGCATAAACTTATACTGCTGCTATATACACTGAAGAGCCAAAAAACTGGTACACCTGCCTAATATCGTGTTGGGCCCCCGCGAGCACACTGAAGTTCCGCAAGACGACGTGGCATGGACTCGACTAATGTATGAAGGTATGCAGGAGGCTCTACACATCATGAATCTTGCAGGGCAGTCCACAAATCCATAGGAGTGCGAGGCGGTTCATATCTCTTCTGAACAGCACGTTGCAAGGCATCCCAGATGTGCTCAATAATGTTCATGTCTGGTGATTAAGGTGGTCAATGGAAGTATCAAAAGTCAGAGGAGTGTTCCAGGAGCCACTCGGTAGCAACTCTCGACGTGTGGGGTGTCGCATTGTCCTGCTGTAATTGTCCACGTCCGTCGGAATGCACAATATACATGAATGGGTGCAGGTGATCTGACAGGATACTTACGTATCTGTCGCCTGTCAGAGTCGTATCTAGACGTATCAGGGGTCCCATTTCACGCCAATTGCACACGCCCCATACCAAAACAGAGCCTCCAACAGCTTGAATAGTCCCCTGTTTACATGTAGGGTCCATTGATTCATGATGATGTCTCCATACCCGTACACGTCCATTCGCCTGATACAATTGGAAACGAGGCTCGTCAGACAAGGCAACGTGTTTCCAGTCATCAACAGTCCAATGGTGGTGTTGGCGGGCCCAGGCGAGGCGTAAAGCTTTGTTTCGTGCAGTCAACAACGGTACAAGAGTGAGCCTTCGGCTCCGAAAGCCGATATCAATTATGGTCCATTGAATAGTTCGCACGCTGGCCCTTGTTGATGTCCCAGGATTGAAGTCTGCACCAATTTGAGAAAGGGTTGCACGTCTGTCACTGTTAAAATATGGCAATGTAATAATTATTATTTGGTAACTTCAGTTTTAAGTTGTTGGCAACACTGTGTAGTGTTTTGTTTTTTCTAGTTGAAAAATATAACGGTCAACATTGTTGTATCAGTTTTGCTGTTAAAGTATAATAAAACATTTCGTTTATTAAAAGGCCTTTATTCAATAAACCTCAACAGGTTATGGGCCCAGACACATAGTTCTGCATAGAATCTGTGAAGGGGTAGAAATATCGGCGANCATTAAAATTACATTTACTAAAAATTATAGTCAAATTATTGGATTAGTTGAACTCCGTTTCCACTTCTGAAAGCTTTCTTTACAGACATTACAATTGTGTGTTGCTACGCCTCTACTGAAGCAACAGTGTGCTGTGTACGAGTCATCCTCGAATATGTCCGCAGATGGGGCAAAAACACGCTCGCGGACGAAGCTTATCTCAGACAAGGTTACTCTATTTTACGCCGGCTACCTATGTGTCTGATACTACAGGACATCGAACGTCCGGTGCTACCGTACGCGCATACAACTACAAAAGTTTCCACCTTTAACTAATTATTAATAATTTTAAGATAATACTACGGGAACATATTACGCAAATCACATCAAAGGTCAGTACAAAGTATAAGCACTGTTGACTTACCTGATTTAACACACTCGTCTTATAAATATTACGTGAGGGAAGAGCACAAACAACTAAAATCACAAAAATGCGCGTACTGGGCTAACAACTTGAGTAACATATACTGTATGGTGGTGCCTTTGTGTACACGGAGGAAACTTTCAGATACATCCTGCATGATGCTGCTATCTATCGGGATTCTCATTAACTCTCACGTGTCCGGTACTAGCCGCCGTCCGGTGCTAGGGGACTCTCCCCTATAGGCTATTCACTGTAAAGTGAGCATTTTTTGAAAGCCCTCTTATTTGGAATAAGGGTCAATAAATATATTTCATTTTAGCATTAGACGTTAACTTCCGAGTGCGGTGGAAAATACACAATGTGTTTATTACTTAAAAGGCAATATTTATTTAAAAAGGTGGTTGAAGGATAAAAAATTGCTGAAACAAAAAAGTAACTAGGGGCTCAAAAGTGCTCACTTTACCTTGAGCAGCCTATATATTTGAGTGCGCTCGAATGTGGTGCGTTGTCCCTATGGTGTTATTTTCTATTTTTGGTTAGGCTTTGTTTGCATGAGACAGAGGAATATCCCAGAAGTATAACTTTAGCACGACTACAAAAAAGTTGGAATTAACCGTGCATGGTCTATACACGAAATTGATAGTGAACCGATCTAGAGTTGGGTTGCGGCACCCGGCCTTGAGGCGGTAGTATACCTTTCATGTTTTCATGCTGAATTTACTATTGTTTCACCGTAGATTACTTTCAGATCAAATAATTGATAACGAAGGTTGCCAGGGCATAGGAGGGCATATATAAACATATATTTTTTTAAGTGCACAATATTTTGCTCACGTGGTTTTCGTTGCATCTGTAACCGTATCAAACTCATTCTTTATTCCTTTTTAGTCTCATTTAAGTTGATAAAGAATGGAATAATCCATTTTGCTTTTAGGAATTCTGTAAAGTAGTTCTGTGGGTAGTGACAGTCAGCTATAAAGAGGTATGAATAACCATAGGATTTCAAGTGTACCACGACCTTAAGGCGGTCGTTTGACACGTTTGTGGCTCGGAAGCGAGGGAGCTATGTTGGCTGCATTGACACCCGCGTCAAGTGTGGTTTCGCCACTTCGCGCCGGGCGTGCAGTACTCTCGTCGTGCTACTTGCAGCTATGGCAAGTTAAGTGGTGACCGTATAATTTTATTGGTGCAAAGTTTGTAGAGAAGTTCAGTACAGCCTCCTATTGCAGGTTCGCTCGTGCCCGGGTAGTATGATTTAACACTTATAGGTAAAGTGAGCAATTTTTGAAGCCCTCTCATTTGGAATAATATTCAGTGAATATATTTTATCGTAGCCTTAGAGGTAAAATTTCTAGTCAGATGAAGTATATACACTGTGTTTATTACGAAAAAGGCAATATTTATTTAAAAAATTGGTGGAAGTACAAAAAAAATGGCTAAGAAAAAAGCAACTATGATGTCAAAAGTGCTCCCTTTACCGTGAAAATCCTATAGGATGTACAGATTTGCTGACAGTTAAGACAAGGTGAAATAATCCTCCTATATTCACAACTGCATGACCATCAGTTCTGTATATATGTATTCCCACTTAATAACATCCTATTGGTTCACATAAGAGCGGGCAGGCTTACAATACTGGATCGTATGGAGTTTGCTATAACATAACATCAGCAGTCTTTCAAGACATTGGCAAAACCATTGTTATGTGACGCTGGTCTACGCCGCTGACCTTGGCCCGCCCCGCGCAAACTGGCGGAAGAGGAGGAGAGAGTAGTGATATGATAGTGGGTCGGCGAGTCACTAAGGGATGTTCGAAAGACAATCGAGCGATAATCCTACCAGCATTTTGAGTAATGAAGGCATACTGCAGCGATAACCCGTTGGCGGATCACTGCTCCTGACCTTCGGCGGATAGGATTTATGGGTTTATCTAAAGAATGCTCTGCATTACTGACCTCGTTTCTCTCAACATGACTCGGGGTGCGTTGAAACTTCCAAATGGTCAGGGCGAGCGATATAAAAATGCGAAAGGCCTCCGAGCGGACAGTTGATCGGTGGAGTGAGTTGATGAGTGGAGTAAGTTGTTGAATGGATGACATGGTTGCGGCATTGAGCGAAGGACGACGATCGAACAGAGAAGCACGTGGCGAGATAAGTTACCATCGGGGGAAAATCTGTGACTGCGAGCATCAGCGCAGCAAATAGAGTGATGCCAGGCTAGACTATTGGACTGGATGCATGAGTGAGAAACATTACAAATGATGGCAACAGATAGACTGAACTCTGTTAATAATGAGTATGAGTTAATTGATTGTAACGAAACAGTGACAGAAAAAATAATGTTAATTATAGCTGAAATAGAAATTACATATTGCGCTCACTGTGAAATAAACAGTGCAATAGGGTAGAGAGCTAATTTAATGCTGTAAATAATAGCTGTGTAAATAAATTAAAAATCAAACATAGTTCTTTTATTTTTATTAAGACCTCTATCCCTCACGAACTTAGATACGCCACTCAGGCGTCCTTGTAACACTGGTGTCAGAAGTGGGATGGAAGCATTTAATTGTTAGTCAAGTTAGGCAATAGGCTAGTTATTAGTGAATACGAAAAAATAAAAATGTATTAATTAAGACAGTTTTATACAATCATTGCAGTGAATGCTAACTGGAAATAGACACAGTAAATAAAGTTTAGACATGTAAATAGAAGGAATTAGGGAGTTAGAGAACGAAAGAGTTAATTATGGACAACGAAATTGACAGTGTAAATTAAATAGTGGACAGCGTCGAGAATGAATTGAAACAGAAGATCAGTGTATTAGAGAAAGAATTGCACGGATATCTTCAGCAACGGAGTTAGAGTACAACCACATCGATAGCCGAGAAAAGTGAAGAAGCGGTGTTGTTAAAATATGGCAATGTAATAATTATTATTTGGTAACTTCAGTTTTAAGTTGTTGGCAACACTGTGTAGTGTTTTGTTTTTTCTAGTTGAAAAATATATAACGGTCAACATTGTTGTATCAGTTTTGCTGTTAAAGTATAATAAAACATTTCGTTTATTAAAAGGCCTTTATTCATTAAACCTCAAAAAGGTTATGGGCCCAGACACATAGTTCTGCATAGAATCTGTGAAGGGGTAGAAATATCGGCGAAAATATTGGTGCCNTATCAGTTTTGCTGTTAAAGTATAATAAAACATTTCGTTTATTAAAAGGCCTTTATTCATTAAACCTCAACAGTCACGATTAACGATTCTGGTCAGTCGTCGTATGTCCCGTTCATTCGCGATCTTTTTCCGGCCGCAGCGATGTCAAAGATTTGATGTTTTACCGGATTCGCGATATTCACGGTACACTCGTGAAATGGTCGTACCCAAAAATTCAAATTTTATCGCTACTTCGGAGATGATATGTCCCTTCTCTCGTGCGCCAACTATACCACCACGTTCAAACTCACTTATATCTTGATAACCTGCCATTGTAGCAGCAGTAACTGATCTAGCAACTTTGCCAGATGCTTTTTGTCTTATATAGGCGCTGCCGACCGCATTACGTTACTCTGATTGGTTCTATATCTTTGTTATTTGCATACGCACCTCTATACTATATATCTTACTTAATTACAGTATCTTCAAAACTAGATAACCGATTTAACCTTAACTTTGTATTCTGGCAGTACCTATCTATGTCAAACATATAATGTGATAGTTTCTATCATCTTTGTCCTCCATTTACGAAGGTCGTTACACAAAAAAAAACCAACGTTTTATACTATATTTTAAGGATCAAAAAACAGAGAGTCTCCATTTGTAGCTCATTAATTATGTCCTTAAGAAGCTGCTCGAGCGTTATTTAAAATTATCTTGTAATTAGATTTACGCGAAATATCAGTCTGAAAACTCAGAGATATATTATTTTAGTAGGCTATATAAAACACAATTTGTCTGACTACATTTCAAAACATTTTGCATCAAATAAAAATATGTTGCTATAAACTGAAACTAAATTGATGGAACCGCAGGAATCAAGAAATAAATTTTCCCTCATACCTTAGTAGATGAGCCTAGTTATGCTCATTTTACAGCTTACCTCACCAATTAAATGTGAAAAAATGTATTCGTACAATAGTTCTTACACGCAGATATATTTTGAAAGTGTGCATTTGGAGAAAGTAATTTTACTTGTATTTCGGAGCTACCGGCAACTCAAGGTCCATTTATTCCTTCGGGAAAATCTTAACAAAACCAAATATATTTGTTCTGAGAATTACGTGAGCTGCATTATGGTCCCACTGTGTCATACAATATATATTTTTTTTTTTAATAATGGCATTTTAGCAGAGTGGAGTGAAGATATTTGGGCATTTGAGTAGAACTCGAATTATGGAAACAAAAGCAATTTTGGTGGAATAATGTGACGTTTGCAGTCTTCGCGATTTTGACCGCAACAACTTTCCATTAGTTTCCATGGAATTTTTCAGTAGCACACGTGATTTTAGAACAACTTTGGCCTTATGTTTCTACCTCGTAACGAAGTGGCCGACTGATGAATCTTCGACAGCTAAGAACGAGATGCGGACTCCAGAAGTCATTATATCCGCAAAACGGCTACGGTGCGTGGTGGCTGCTTACCCACCCCTTACTCTCAGATGTGACTGAAGAGAAAGAAGCCTACTGAGGCTCTAGTGCGGTTAAAGGAGCATAAAACTGTTCGTGGTCCTACAGTAAGGCTGCCCGCACCACTGGAGTGTGTTGGAAACGTTGTAGGTAGCCAAGTTGTTAGTTATACATAGCCTATTCCCGGTTTATTCTCACTTTTTGAATCAATACTTTGAAAAATCACCTCTCGTATGACGTGTATGGTTGTTGCCTAAATAAGCCAAAGTTCACAAATGTATTTTACCTGTTTTGACATAAAACTGTCGTTTTAATGGTTAAATGGAAATTGTTATTATATTTTACTTACAAATTATAATATTTCATTTATAATTAATACGAATAAAAGTAGTGAGAAAATAGATGTGTTGGTAATGCTTTGTAAGGAATAGTTATTATGCAAAATATGATTACACTAAGTGCGCAAGAATGCGGTACGCTGTCCCTTTGCTGTAGTTTTCTAGACTAAGTTCAGTTCAGTTTGCACAAGGTGCAGGAATAACTTGAAAGTAGAAACCAAGCAGGGCTCAAGGAAAGTAGGAAGTAACCATGAATGGGGTATAGAGCTTTGCGTATCGTCGACAGCGAGGTCGTTAGAAACGGAGCAAGTTGCTCAGAGAAGCAGGAGCGGATAGCTTGTAGTAAAGTACCATTCCAGAAGTCGCCTGAAGTGATTTGCGGAACCAATAGAAATATGAAATCAGGAAGGCTGGACGAGGATTCGTAGCCAGGTTCTCCTGAATGTGATGCTAAAGGTTTCCCACTGTGCCACCTTGCCCGGTTGAAAACACTACATTGTGTACAGTGGTGGACGATGTGTTCGAATGTTTGCCAACGAACTCGGAGGTTTAAGCTTCGGTAGAAGTACTGGCAGTCTACATAAAATGGGGTCGTGCTGCTAAATAAATATCTTATTGTTACTTTAAAAGAATCGCTTAGTGTTTAGAAAGTTACTCCTTTGCACTAACAATCCAAGACAGATCACATCAAAATAAACGTATTTTTGCTGCATTCTCTCAGAGCAGAAATCTAGGACCAATTTTAAAATGATGTATTTCTTCGAAATTTTTTGCAAACTCACTTATTTGTGTATTAACGTACGAACGTTGAGGTGACTCAGTAAAACTATGCGGTCGCATATAGCTGAAATGGCCCCTCCCCCCTTCCCCGCAGAACACCCAGGCAAATGCAGGCAAATGTTAAATTGCTTGGAAATAGTTTTCGTAAGTGAGAAAGTTACATCAGTGCGAATACTTCCCAAGCGGGAAGCCTTTACTTTATTACTAAACATTCTGTCTAACTTCCCACACCTAACACTACCAGAGGTGACGCAAAATGTTTATGCGGCACCTAAAGTGGAGTGAAGACATAGCAACGCCATGTGGACACCAAGAGAAATCTTGCCTACTGTCACATGTTAGTCTTGTATACCCCTTCAAAGCTCGCAGTTCCGGCCTTGCACCAAAATATGAGATACGAATCAGACAGTCTGTAGTTCATTCTTTTTTTTATAATTTGAGGTGCAAAACAAATGTTTATAATGCCCACAATTTCACTCAGGCATATTCCCATTATAAAATTGCAGTCGAAGTGTAAACCAGAATTATTTCAAGATGTATTCCACAGTATATTCTGGACGGTAATTTCTCGAACCAATATTTTAACCAATTTATTACTGTCTTCAATTATTACGACCTTGAAAAAACTCAGCACTGTGCCCAAATCGCTCCAGGTGCATTAGACGCTTTAATATTGGCGGAGAATACATTGTCCCGCGAATATAGTCAAATCCTGCACAGACAACGTAGACTGGCTATCAATATCTAAGTTACTTTATTATCGTTGTGGGGTCATTTTTCTTCTCTGACCTAACAGCTTTTGGAATTACGGCTCATGTTCGCCCCGGATAAATCGAGCCAGTTTATTGAATCACGTGTCACACTTTCTTACTGACATCAATTATAAGGCATGATGCTAACTCACTTAAAAAATAGTTCTCTAAGTGGCTTATGATCTAACGANGCATTAGACGCTTTAATATTGGCGGAGAATACATTGTCCCGCGAATATAGTCAAATCCTGCACAGACAACGTAGACCGGCTATCAATATCTAAGTTACTTTATTATCGTTGTGGGGTCATTTTTCTTCACTGACCTAACAGCTTTTGGAATTACGGCTCATGTCCGCCCCGGATAAATCGAGCCAGTTTATTGAATCACGTGTCACACTTTTTTACTGACATCAATTATAAGGCATGATGCTAACTCACTTAAAAAATAGTTCTCTAAGTGGCTTATGATCTAACGANCTTACTGACATCAATTATAAGGCATGATGCTAACTCACTTAAAAAATAGTTCTCTAAGTGGCTTATGATCTAACGAATTATAAACCACGATGCCATCTCACTTAAAAGAAATTCTCCGATTAGCCTATGGTTAGGAGATTAAAACTGCATTTCACACTAAACACCAAAGCATGTCATATTGCCCCTTTCCGCTGTCATTAAAGATTAAATAGGTTGTAGAATAAAATTTGCCATATTAACAATAGTTTGACCGAAGCTAGTTCCAGAGGTAAACTTAATTATTTTGCCGTAAGGCATATACTTATTATGTCAGGTATGCATAACGGCTAAAATGTGTCCAACCTTCTCCATTACTCTGACTAAATCTGCACGAAAAAAATATAATAATTGTTTTTGCCCCAATTCCTGCTAGTGCTCCGTTGGTGGAGGTAAAAAACTATTGAATTTATGCAGTATATATGTAACTGTTGAGATTTTAATCTCCTTTCAGTCGTGAGGGCTTGTACGAGGTATAGGCTCGTTCTCACCTTTCCCTTCCTTGTACATTACTAGTGACGCGCACCCTTAGGGCCGTAGTTACAGCTCCGACCGCAACCATGGCTGTCCAGTTATTCTCTTCTGTGATTCTTGCTCCTTTGCATGCTTTTCGTCCCGTTGCTGTAGGCGTACGACACTGAGACCTTACATGCAGTAGGTGCCTTCCCTACGTCGAACCTCAGCCATTACACTCAAAATTATAGAATTTAAGAGGACGTCTCTCAACATCATACCGTCCTGTTTAATGATGTTAGTTTCTTGCTGGTTTTTGGAGTCAGTGGAGGCGTCAGGAACCTGCAGTTCTCGATTGTGTGGTTGTAAGAGCATCACAAATGGCTGGACCAGACAAATTGCGTGTGGCGGAGAGGTTTATTTGAGCAAGCATATCTCTGTGTGTTTATTATAATGATCGACGCAGGCTTATTTTTCAAATGAACATCCCGACTGCTGTATAAGTTTTATGTACGAGACCGCACGAAGTTGATATTATAGGAAACAGTGAGCTGAACGTATGGTTACACAATAAAAGATAAGGTTTTTTTTCTTTATGACCCTTTGTNATATTATAGGAAACAGTGAGCTGAACGTATGGTTACACAATAAAAGATAAGGTTTTTTTTCTTTATGACCCTTTGTTATGACAAAGCCTTCTAAGGAAGGTTACCTTATATATATTTTTCCAATGTCATCAGCCATTATAGTGTTTATTATTGTAAAGGTTTTCTTATTGTGACTAAAACGGGCTTTTAATATTCACTACGATTCTGCAGGAACAATATATAAATAATTTGCTTTAAATTTATTGCCTTCCCCTTTTAAAACATCAGTTAATAACTATTCTGTTTTCATATTTATTTTGGTTTATGGCTGTATGATTGTTTAAACATATAGACTCACTGCTGTTATCTAATGTCGTCCATTTTTATAATGATATTAATTTGATACACGTAGAAATTTTTGCCGAATTCTAAAATCCATTTCGTCTTTTAGTCCTGTATATACATAGAGAAAAGCTGAACATGCAAAAATTTTTTTTTTAACTTTGTGTTTACCTACGTCTTATTTATTATTTATAAAAATCTCAACTATCTGATTTTAGACCCCCCCCCCACCATTATTTAAATTTTAAAGCCGAAAAGTATATAGATAAATAGTGATATTTTAAAACCATGCCGTTTATTATGTATACATAATAAACCCATTATTACTGTTTTATATTCAAGACCTTCAAAATTAACTATATGTGAGAATATTTTCCACGTACGCACATATCACTTGTCAACTTCAGTTATTTAGCTACTTAGCAGATTAGTACTTTAGAAAATACGTACCTGCATGTTTCTGCACAAAATCCTTAAGTAATCTGAGCTCAGAAACTGATCGTTTATGTGGCATTAGTGTTCGAGACCTAACCGGAAAAGCAGTAAAAATACCACCGAATACGGAATACGCCAGTTATTTAAAATGAGGACACATGTTATTTTTTAACATTTACTGAGCTTGTCATAACATTCAGCTCTCTGAAGTTCGTGAAGAGGTCCCGATCGGTTCAATCAACATGATCTTCATTCATGAGTTGTGCGATAACAGAAAATATCTGTATGCGAGTTGTTAGCAGTTCTTTGTGAACGACCTTCTATTGTTGGCTTGTCCACTTATGTTAAGAACCACCGACGAATTTTCCTACACTTAACTTGGAATACACAGTTAATGCTCTTGTATTTTTTGTTTTATTATTCTCAGCCTATGATCATATCCAGTGAAGAGATCTTTGAGGGCGTAGAATATTTCGTGGTCCTAGCGTTTATGAACGCAACGTTTATGGCCGCACCTTGTAAATGCGCAAATGTAAGCTCGCGAAAAAGCTTCTATTCTCGCAAATAAGTTTCACAATAATTCACAAATCCTTTACAAACAAAAAATTTATATATATCGTAAAATATTTCATGATATGTAGGTACCCATTGTATTGAGTAACATTTCTAAACAATGGCTGTTTTTCTGTAGCACCAAAGAAATATTTACAATTTAATTTCTACAAAGCGCAAAATGTGACCTTATTTTTAGTTGAGCAATATAGTAAAAAATAGAATAAATGAGCGCACCAGGAACACTTACCTTCTTGCAAGGGACCACGGTGGCTGAGTGGTTAGCCTGCTCGCCTCCCACCAAGGCTAACCGGGTTCAATCCCGGGTTGGGTCACTCCCGAAATTTCGCAAGTAAGAATCATGCCCGACGATGCCACTGGTTGGCGGGTTTTCTCGGGTATCTCCCGTTTCCCCCACCTTTGCATTCTGGCGCTGCTCCATTCCCACTTTTCTCACCTCAATTCACCCTTATCGACTCTCAAGACTTCGTGGTTAAGAGCCGAACAAATCTCTCAACTTAATTTAACCATCCTGCAAACATTCTTGTGACACCTACCCAGTACTAAGGAACTGTCTTGTTAAAAGTAAAGTAAAAAAAAGCCAAATACTGATAAAAATTCAAATAATGATTTGTAGTAAGTACCTAGCATGTTAAGGTCCTTCTGGTAGTTAGTTTGACGAACGAAANAGCTACTTAGCAGATTAGTACTTTAGAAAATACGTACCTGCATGTTTCTGCACAAAATCCTTAAGTAATCTGAGCTCAGAAACTGATCGTTTATGTGGCATTAGTGTTCGAGACCTGACCGGAGAAGCAGTAAAAATACCACCGAATATGGAATACGCCAGTTATTTAAAATGAGGACACATGTTATTTTTTAACATTTACTGAGCTTGTCATAACATTCAGCTCTCTGAAGTTCGTGAAGAGGTCCCGATCGGTTCAATCAACATGATCTTCATTCATGAGTTGTGCGATAACAGAAAATATCTGTATGCGAGTTGTTAGCAGTTCTTTGTGAACGACCTTCTATTGTTGGCTTGTCCACTTATGTTA
The DNA here is from genome assembly GCA_002778355.1 of Clitarchus hookeri. Classification (NCBI taxonomy): domain Eukaryota; kingdom Metazoa; phylum Arthropoda; class Insecta; order Phasmatodea; family Phasmatidae; genus Clitarchus; species Clitarchus hookeri. The sequence goes on along the minus strand of NQII01001762.1, from coordinate 311,375 downwards.
AGAACCACCGACGAATTTTCCTACACTTAACTTGGAATACACAGTTAATGCTCTTGTATTTTTTGTTTTATTATTCTCAGCCTATCATCATATCCAGTGAAGAGATCTGTGAGAGCGTAGAATATTTCGTGGTCCTAGCGTTTATGAACGCAACGTTTATGGCCGCACCTTGTAAATGCGCAAATGTAAGCTCGCGAAAAAGCTTCTATTCTCGCAAATAAGTTTCACAATAATTCACAAATCCTTTACAAACAAAAAATTTATATATATCGTAAAATATTTCATGATATGTAGGTACCCATTGTATTGAGTAACATTTCTAAACAATGGCTGTTTTTCTGTAGCACCAAAGAAATATTTACAATTTAATTTCTACAAAGCGCAAAATGTGGCCTTATTTTTAGTTGAGCAATATAGTAAAAAATAGAATAAATGAGCGCACCAAGAACACTTACCCTCTTGCAAGGGACCACGGTGGCTGAGCGGTTAGCCTGCTCGCCTCTCACCGAGGCTAACCGGGTTCAATCCCCGGTTGGGTCACTCCCGAAATTTCGCAAGTAAGAATCGTGCCCGACGATGCCACTGGTTGGCGGGTTTTCTCGGGTATCTCCCGTTTCCCCCACCTTTGCATTCTGGCGCTGCTCCATTCCCACTTTTCTCACCTCAATTCACCCATATCGACTCTCAAGACTTCGTGGTTAAGAGCCGAACAAATCTCTCAACTTAATTTAACCATCCTGCAAACATTCTTGTGACACCTACCCAGTATTAAGGAACTGTCTTGTTAAAAGTAAAGTAAAAAAAAGCCAAATACTGATAAAAAATTCAAATAATGATTTGTAGTAAGTACCTAGCATGTTAAGGTCCTTCTGGTAGTTAGTTTGACGAACGAAANTAAAAATTCAAATAATGATTTGTAGTAAGTACCTAGCATGTTAAGGTCCTTCTGGTAGTTAGTTTGACGAACGAAAAAATGGTGATAGTGTAATCACAAACCAGTCCCTTTCACGTAATAATTGGGCTTTATGAGAACGTAAGAATAACTAAAATAAACCCAACTCACATTGTATGGATTTTAATTTTATTTCATTTTCGATTTACATTGAATCGTTATATGTAATGATCCGTTTCAAATGGTCTCCATAAAGCCGAAAATAACAGAAAAGCAGACGAAAATCATTTTCATGCCAGTGACGAGAAAAGGAAATGAATCTCGTCTGCAAAGGTTATTAAGCGCAAGAAATTTTACGCTGATTCGCACTTAATTACACTGGCATCGCGCACTCAATATCCACGAAACGCTTCATCCTTATTAAACATACGCTGTTTCCAAACGTGGTTAACGGTAATTGCATTTTGGAGATCATTTCGTATTGCCGTGTATTACAGGTTTCGAATTACAATTCAGCTGAATTGATACGGCATTACAGCAATTATATGTACTATCAATCTGCTTCAATTATGAGTGTAAAATTTGTTTTGTTAACGACTACTCGAACTGAATCATACGTAAAATTTCCCGTTGCAATATCAACTAATTTTAAACTTAAAGAAATACCACCAAAAAGCATGCTAAAACGCTGTCACTTTTATTCAGGGCATTTGTTAACGAAATTTACGATGTATTTATATAATATTACAACAAACATTCGCTAAAAATCTTCTCAGCAAAATGTATACACATTATATTCAACATGGAACTCTGACAAAAAAGCACAATATGTATACTCTTTATGTTAACATGCAAATAAATTCAGTTAGTGTACCACTCAGATAATAAATTACAGAACAAAATATATTTTTTAGCGTTTCTGTGCTGGAATTACTTAAATGTAACTAATCGTATAACTGAAATAATTTCACTAATTTAACGCAACATTTTACTTACACGCATAGTTATTTATACTACCGGCACAGAAAAAAAGTTTTTTTGAATAAAAAATATTTGTTTGGCGCAACAAAATAAATTGTTTGTTTAGGGGCAGTAAAATATTTTGCTGTTGAAAGCAAATCATTTTCTTTATCTTATCTGCTTACCCCAAACTGGAAGATTTGGTTTGTGTAACTAATGATTTGTTTGCCTGTACGTACAGTGAACAGTTCCATTTATAGCTTCAGTTATTAAAAAAATTAAAGTTCCACCGATATACAAATCAACATCGTTCGTGCCCGAAAACTACGCCCTAACAACCTCAAATAAAGTGGCCANAATAATGATTTGTTTGCCTGTACGTACAGTGAACAGTTCCATTTAGAGTTTCAGTTATTAAAAAAATGAAAGTTCCACCGATATACAAATCAACATCGTTCGTGCCCGAAAACTACGCCCTAACAACCTCAAATAAAGTGGCCACTGATGATAAATATATATATTCAAATACATACAATTCAATAACTGGACAACTTACATTTACTTTCCCGTTAGATTTGACTAATAAGGAATTTTTTTTACCATTATTAAGCCCTAATTAATGCACTTACAATCACTTTTACTATCCAAATTGTCACAAAAATTACACATTCTCGAGCCGTATTTTCGAACGGAGGCAGTTAAATGAGTCGCCAAGCAAATATACAGGTTGTTCACAAAAAACGCTGACAAAATCCATCAAGTGATTCCTCACATAATTGTAGACGAAAAGTATGTAGCTGGTATTTGGTATAACTCGCTTCCTAAGTACGTTACACGCCCTTAATGGTGGAGATGAGCGACAGGTTTATTGCGAACAGCACGGTACCGAATCGACTTAGACCTCTCCAAGTATGCGTAGTGTACCAGTAAATGCGATACCACATACACGCGTAGAGCAAGGAAATCTCGCACTCGCCTTCAATGTGACTGGATACACCTGCGTCACAAAAATCACTTTTTTCATAACATATTACTTAAGTACGCCGACTGTATTTCTCTGTAAGTGTGTGTATTCATTTACTAGGTCACTACACGTACTTTCTGAGGTTTATGTACATTTTGTTGGGGGCTATTCGCAATAAACCTGTGATTCATCTCCAACGTTAAGGGCGTGTACCAGCCTTAGGAAGCGAATTAACCTGTCTGCTGGACTCCGTGCCAGTCTGTTTTGCAGCCTGTGTCGCAGAGCGAAGGCTAAGGCACGACATTGAATATGACAGAATATCGTACCACAGATATGTTATTGTTCTACTGCTCGATTGTTGTGATCATGCGCATTAATCATCTGCATCACAATCTCTATAAAGTTTCAGTACCTTCCGATGGATCCTTCTGAGTGCGCTATATTTATTGTCAGCCAGTGTATTATTTCAGTCAATCAGATCATTTCTTAACATTTTAAGCGTGTACTTCCAGGTTAATCAACAGCAAGAAATGGCTTAAGAGTTCAGCAAACTACAGAACAAAAAGCCAACACTGTCTTAACTGCCCACGCAGACGTAACACTGCCCACTTTGAAAATTTGTGAACTTATTTCTTGAGTTCGGTTGGTCTGAGTGAGTTTCACTATAGCTTTCCTTTTTTTTAATGTGTACATGTTAACCACAACTATCAAAACCGAAGATAAGCTAGGAGTATGAATGTTTTTTTACGATCATAATATAGCAAAGCCAGATTTTCAGAGATTTCAGTTATTTAATCAGCAAGACATTGTCCACTAATTTTTTATTTAATCGCATGCAGTTTCTGATATGTTTCAATAAATTCATCACAAAACCTACTGCTTTACGGGCACATACCTCTCTCACTGATTACTTTAGGTTATTCGTAGGATTTTTTTGTCTCTTTTTTCATAAGGAGTAATTTCGCAAAGTGTAAGTATAGCAGATATTCAGAAACACTTTGTATATTTAGGTATGTACGTGAGACTTTACGTAGATAACACATTTGTATTTCCCAAAAAAAAAAAAAAAAAATATTTTTTTTTCAACACCTACTAGATGTATAAGGTTTTGAGTCGGATTTCACGCCATTTACAAAGTGGAATGATACTTTACATTTAGCTGAAAATCGCAATATCCTCCTTCTGCACTTACAATGTAGAGCTATAAAAGTAGGGAATACTATTATATTCCTTGTCGCAAACGTAATGCGGAAAATAAATTGGTCATCTTCATGTAATTTCCTGTTCGTACGTTCTTCAATATCGAGGTTTTAATAATCGCAGATATTATTTTTGTTGCTTTGCCACGAAATTCTTAATTACGACCATTAATTTCCTTTTCCAGAGTAGGAACATATGTTTTTCCCCGTTTATTGTTCCATTTCACTGTTTGGTGTTCTATTCTCCTATGCCATAGTAAGCCAAGAGTTACACGAATATGAATTTAACAGAGTAACGAAAAGCTGATAGTTGATAATGAATGAGGAGAGGAATTATAGAGTATTTGTCGGCTACATGAAGAATATCTACAAGATACACAGAAAAAAAATACGTGCAGTAAAAGTTATTATCCATCTTTCAGAATCATTCTCTGTAACCTAACAGCAAAGAGAGTGATACTGTAAGTTGAGAATGACAACTTGAGTTTCAGCCTGTATGCCACATTGCAGCATAGCGTATTGTTAGATACTCCAAAACAAAACTCATTCGAGTGTTATATTTGTGGGCAAGTATTTTTAACTACCCAGAATCTTGAAATACTTTCCATTTTCAATGTTATTGCTTGTACATAATATAGTACTTGTCACAGTTAAAAAATGTTTCTTTAAAAGCATATATAGAAATAATGTTTTCTTGGTAAAAGCAATTGTATTTTACAATGAATAACTTAAAAATACTATAATAAAAATTTAAAAACTTATTCCCATGAAATATTTATTAGCGAAAATAACACAGTATGGTTCAGGAACACGTTATATAAAATATTTGAAAAAATCGGTGAAATTTCATGTTGACATCATATAGACACAGAATACACTAATTATAATAGGACAAATTAAAATTTAAAAATTATTTATATTTTAAATTTTAAATTTTGGGATACCTGGTAAAATAAACAAGTCACCCCTCCACAAAAAAATCTAAGTAACCCAAATTTACAAAAATTCCTGCAGCAACAAANTAACCCAAATTTACAAAAATTCCTGCAGCAACAAAAATTTCGATGTTAACTGAAACATGCAAATATGAAAAATGTAAAATGAACAAAATTTGTCCCAATATAAAAGAGGTACTTAAAAAGCAAATGCCATTTAACACAAAAAATTTACAATTATAACAAAATAAGGGATATTCATCAGAGTTTTAATAATCCTGCCACATTTNTCATTTAACACAAAAAATTTACAATTATAACAAAATAAGGGATATTCATCAGAGTTTTAATAATCCTGCCACATTTGAAATCACGGCAATTTTTCGCAGAAATGTAGCGGTGGGCGTGGGAAACGAAAGGATACTGATTAATGGTAACAGCATTAATAACAGAGAGTGCTAAGTAAGGAAAAACCCTGAACATTTCTCCACTGTTTTAGAGGTAGTCGGAATAACACAAGAAGTTCCTTAAATTATTCAGTTTCCGCGAATGTCGTCGTACGACCAGTCAAGTAACATACGTTTTAGTATAATAAAAGTCACTTCCAACTTTTCTGAAGCCTTGCTTCTTCTGACTACTTTCGGGCTACTCAACACCAGACCACTAGAATATTTCTGCAAGAAAATCCTGCAGCGTTGTCACTTCCAACCAGCAGACAGCGGCACCTCTGCGGTAGTACATCCCAGTGATATTAATTGTACAATACCAACATTGTGGATACTAAGACGAAAGTTTCTTTTCACTCTGGAAAGTTGATTTTCACATCGCAAAAATTAAACGTTGAAAATTAATTCCTAATACGTCAAATGATTTATAAGGAAAAAATATTTACTAAGGAAATTATTACTATTATAGAGTTTGAAATATTTATGAAAATAAAACAATTGTAAGTAGATTTTTCTTTGCACACTTGCCTATGCTATTGAAATAAAACTGCCCGGTATTTGTCTCTCATGTATTTGTAGCATCATTCCGTGACATGTAAATAAAATATAGACATTTCTGTAAAAAAAAACGCTGAGAAGTAACCAACGCATCATATTTATGCGACGGACAGACTATCAAAAATAAATATGTTCATGAATAACTAGTTTTCTGTCTGCGGCTTCACCCGCGTGAGCTACACCAAATAGTTAAAAATTTCCTTTTCTGAAGGACCTCTTTGTAGACCACTTTAGTGGTTCTGCCCTCAGGTACTAGTATTATCAAGCTTCTAGGCGAACTTACTCTGAAGAAGGCCACGTAGGGCTGCCCATGTGAGAAGCAGTCCTCCCACAAATCTCTCACGGCCTTCTTTAGCTGCTGACCCTGGACCTCACCATCATAGCGAAACAGACCATCAGAGGGAAATGCAGTCTCTTAAATTCGAAAGGGTTGTAGGATAGAATGGTAAGTAAACGCATTATGAAAGCTCATCCCCCCGTGCACATCCAGTGAAAACAGTGGCTTCGATTATATATGTTTGCCAAGCCTCCACATGTAGACTCGTACCATTGCAGCGTTTTAAGGGTANAAAACAGTGGCTTCGATTATATATGTTTGCCAAGCCTCCACATGTAGACTCGTACCATTGCAGCGTTTTAAGGGTAACATTAATGGTGTACTAATCGTGAGGATAAGCTTGTGTAGTGCTATGGCAGGAGGATATAAGAGGTTGATAAACTTCACAGGGCAACGGACTGCATTATTAATATATACAACTCTGTCCACAGATTTGTACTCTTCTACCCATTATAATAATTTGAGCAAATTACGCTATTTATTTGAACCTCATAACATCATCAATGCCAATATATATTTACTGTTTGTTGACTATCTTTAATGCAATAAATTAAATATTGGATTAACTTATTTTAGTTTTCTAAGTATTCCCAGTAAGAACACTACTGGAATATATTCATGTGACGTTAAATATTATTTTAGTTAATAAAATCTCTGAATTGTTGGAAAATAAATAAAAACCAGAAGTTACTGGTAACTTATCAGCCTACTTTCCTCTACATGGGTGCAAATACATTTTTGTGAATTTCTTAAAACTCTAGATCGTAGGTAGGCATTTACAGCAATATTATTGGAGATAAAACCATAAACATGTGAAACAATACCAAGAAAATTAAAATACACGAGTGACTTACCCGGGATTAGAAATCAGAAGAACTCTTTAAAATTAAGCTAGCTTGCAATCAACTGTATGACGGAGTGGGATTCGGAGCATCAACTTCAGATGTAATCAGCCTAATGTTTTAAATGATGGGATTCACTTACCTGAAATATATACACGGCCATCATTTTAAAAATAAGTGCCTGAGCCACTAAAACACATTAGTTTACATGGCCTTCAATAAAGTTACTTGTGTGAAAAATGTTAGTGGAAATTGGTTGATTGGTACTCGAGATAAAGCATTAAAACGTTATTTATTTAATCGGTGCTATTTTACTTAACTGCCAAAAAAATGTTTTTTATAATTTTCATATAATAGTTACTGTCAACATAAAAAGTTTAGTTGAATTTGGTTAAATTGTTAAATAGATATTCCAAACATTTCCAAATATTTATATGGCCGCCATTTTGACAATTAGTGACTGGTACCAATTAAATCATGTAACTATACATGGCCTTATGTATGTGTGCAAAATTTGTGGAAATTAGTTGAATTATTCAATTAAATATGGCAGCATGTTCATTTTGCTCACCTGACACTTCTCTGCAAAAAATACGGCAAAAGAGGATTTCTTTATGCATAAATGATGCTTCTTATTAATATTATTTACATACAAACCTTTTCTTGAATTTTGTTGAAACTTTTCATAGCTATAACAAATTAAACTAAATAATTTATATAAACCCCATTAAAACATGCTTACCGCAAATAACTCATGTTAATTTACATACCCTACTGTAGCAATACTCGAGTGAAATTTTGGTATGAATCGGTTTATTGATCCTTGATATATGGCATAAAACAGTTTATATATTAGAATGTTCCATGATTGTAATGGATACAAAATACAAAGTTAAATTTAAGCCTGTTTCATAGTTGCTATGTTTTGCAGCTCTTGTAGTCAGATGCTGTGTTGCTAATGCAAATGGCCAACTGGCAAGTGCGTGTTACATAGCTGTATCTCACACACCATTGCGAATAGAGAATATATTTATTGATTTTTTTCCCTTCATTTGTATAAGCAGCATTTTAAAATAAAGAGGATATCAATATCTTATCGAGTTATTTAGTTACGGTTGAATCGTCGAAGACACTTTTACCTTTCTTCATCCCTTTAAGGGTTGAATAAACAAACTAATAAATTTTGCATTTTCATTTTTTAAGAAACAATTACTTTTAAATTATAATAACGATATTATTACATGGTGTTTATAAGGCATTGTGTAGAAGTCGAAAACTCATTTCATCCTTTTAACCCTCTTAGGGGTTGAGGTTGATCTTCAAAATATCCTGAAATCAGTTTTACATACACACACACACACACAAACATATATATATATATATATATATATATATACATATATACACACGCAACCTTTTGTAAATGAGAGAAAATGACACCTCATCGTGTTAATGAGGTATCGAGAAACACTCTAAAACACATTTGACCCCTTTTCGTCTTCTTAGGCTTTGAATTTCAAATAATCCTTACTTAGTCGGTGCCTACACCCTAATGGGATGCCATAACATATATTTTCATGCTTCTGCGTCGAACGGTTTAAGCTGTGCGTTGATGAGTGCGTGAGTCAGTCAGACAGTTGGGACACTTCATTTTATAGATAGATATTATGAAATATACTCCCAACTCTGCAATTCAGAAAACATAAATACAGTGCTTATCAACTTTTTCTGTAAGTTACAAATAAACAAAATTCGCAATTTAATATTATTCTGAACAGCAATATTTTCTTAATAGTCTCTCCAAACAAACTACTTCACTCTCAGTTATTATTCGTCCTTAATATCATATAAACATCATAGTCTATATAAAATTATATGTGTAACAATTATATTAGTAACTTACATGTAAACATATTTTATGAACATTCATGAGAATGGAAGTATAAAATGCTTATGACATAATGTTTATTCAGGAAACACGTCATCGGTCAGTGGTCGTGATTGTTTCAAGAACTGCATTCAGAGAGTGTGAAGATACCGTGTAAACCCTATAGTCATCGATTAATTTCTTTCTAAGAAACGCAGATATACATGTAACATATACTATGCCCGTCAGGAAAGGGGAAGCGAAGAAGTTATAGCTAGTATAATCTAAGTTCATGGACTGGCTGGCATGTAAAAATAGAGGCTATTAGGCATTGATATTTTCCAGGGCAATTGAATTAACTTGAGAACGTGAGTAAAAAATGGCATTGCATTGTTCTTCCTATAGCATTATTTAAACCTGCTTACAATTGAGACGCTGGTCCCATAGATGCATTTGAGTTTATGTGCAATTCTGTTTCCATCAGTGTTATTTAAAACTTACGTTTTATAATGTAGTGTACGATACTTTAATTGTTAAAGTGAATAAAACCAAGCACTTGCTAAAACTAAGAGTTTTATAGGCAAGTTCCTTGTTTCTAGCAAAAAAAAAATGCTAGCACTTACTAGGCCTAGTATTTTGCTAAAATTACGAGTTTTCTTAGCAAGTTCCTTGTTTCGAGCAAATAAAAGGCTATCAGTTACTAGGCCTAGTATTTGCTAGAGTTTTCCCGGACTTAAAGTTATTGCTAAAAAAAACTATGTGAATAAAGTGAAACGTTAAAATTTTAATGTCCGAAAGTGCTAAGGAATTTTCGAGTCTGGCCGGAGACATACTAGCTTTCTAGTTAGCCGTAGGTTTCATTTTAGCCATGGTGGAGTTTATGCATGCTCGCAAACAAAATCAGTGCGCTTTTCGCCGGGAAATACGTGATTTTAAAGAACTGTTATGATTTCAATGCGGAAGTGTAGATTTATTTGCCGACAATTTCTAAAATGAGACAGATACACGAAACACGTGTTCTTTCGTCAAGAAAAGAAATTGGGATATTCCAAGAGTTTGTTGCCGACCCTGCTTTTTAGTCAGGCATTACTGACGATTTTGGCGTTTACAGATCTGCAACCTGCAAAACTGTCAGTTACGTAATGGATAGAATAATCGACAAATCTCGTTATTGGATTCACTAGCCATCAACAGCAGCTGAAGTCAACAAAGGCAAGGTTTTCCGGCAAAGGCATATCCGTATGCCAACTGTAATATGTGCTCTGAACTGCACCAACATCAAAATAAGAAAACGTATGATGCATGGGGATGAGTAGGATGAGCGTTTTGATGATAGAACATTTCTTGTACCACTGAAGCAGATACCTTACAGAGGCAACGATCATTCACATTCTAATTCACCTGCTAAAACTGCGGAAAAGAATTTCAGCTCCTGCTATTCTAGGGAAAGAGTCATCATGGAAAGTTTATTAGTACAGCTAAAAAAAAGGTTCCTAATTTTGGAAGACTGTACCCTTGTATATTTATAAAACGAGTCAAATATAATAAAACGTTGTGCAGTCTTAAACAGTATTACAAAAAACCCTAATGGTTTTGATTAAATTGTTTTGCTCTTTGAAGAGGAGGAAATCGAAAAAGGACAATGTGAAAATGAAGGCTCAGTACTTCAAGCATGGCGGAAAACCCCCAAAAAAAAAAAAAAAAAAAAAAGTGCTTTTAAATCAATGAAAAATTTAAGAAAAAGTTATTTTATTGTTATTATGNAAAACAGTGGCTTCGATTATATATGTTTGCCAAGCCTCCACATGTAGACTCGTACCATTGCAGCGTTTTAAGGGTAGCATTAATGGTGTACTAATCGTGAGGATAAGCTTGTGTAGTGCTATGGCAGGAGAATATAAGAGGTTGATAAACTTCACAGGGCAACGGACTGCATTATTAATATATACAACTCTGTCCACAGATTTGTACTCTTCTACCCATTATGATAATTTAAGCAAATTACGCTATTTATTTATCTTATAATTAACTTTGCATGAACCTCATAACATCATCAATGTCAATATATATTTACTGTTTGTTGACTATCTTTAATGCCATAAATTAAATATTGGATTAACTGATTTTAGTTTTCTAAGTATTCCCAGTAAGAACACTACTGGAATGTATTCATGAGACGTTAAATATTATTTTAGTTAATAAAATCTCTGAATTGTTGGAAAATAAATAAAACCCAGAAGTTACTGGTAACTAATCAGCCTACTTTCCTCTACATGGGTGCAAATAAATTTTAGTGAATTTCTTAAAACTCTAGATCGTAGGTAGGCATTTACAGCAATATCATTGGAGATAATACCATAAACATGTGAAACAATACCAAGAAAATTAAAATACACGAGTGACTTACCCAAGATTATAAATCAGAAGAACTCTTAAAATTAAGCTAGCTTGCAATCAACTAAATGACGGAGTGGGATTCGGAGCTTCAACTTCAGATGTAATCAGCCTAATGTTTTAAATGATGGGATTCACTTACCTGAAATATATACACGGCCATCATTTTAAAAATAAGTGCCTGAGCCACTAAAACACATTAGTTTACATAGCCTTCCATAAAGTTACTTGTGTGAAAAATGTTAGTGAAAATCGGTTGATTGGTACTCGAGATAAAGCATTAAAACATTATTTTCTTAATCGGTGCTATTTTACTAAACTGCCAGAAAAAATGTTTTTTATAATTTTCATATAATAGATACTGTCAACATAAAAAGTTTAGTTGAATTTGGTTAAATTGTTAAATAGATATTCCAAACATTTCAAAATATTTATATGGCCGCTATTTTGACAATCAGTGACTGGTACCAATTAAACCATGTAACTATACATGGCCTTCTGTATGTGTTCAAAATTTTGTGGAAATTAGTTTAATTATTCAATTAAATATGGCAGCATGTTCATATTGCTTACCTGACACTTCTCTGCAAACAATACGGCAAAAGAGGATTTCTGTATGCATAAATTATGCTTCTTATTAATATTATTTGCATACAAACCTTTTTTTGAATTTCGTTGAAACTTTTAATACCTATAACAAATGAAACTAAATTATTTAAATAACCACCATTAAAACATGCTTACCGCAAATAACTCATGTTAATTAACATACCCTACTGTAGCAATGTTCGCGTGAAATTTTGGTATGAATCGGTTTATTGATCCTTGATATATGGCATAAAGCAGTTTATATATTAGAATGTTCCATGATTGTAATGGATACAAAATACAAAGTTAAATTTAAATATGTTTCATAGTTGCTATGTTTTGCAGCTCTTTGTAGTCAGATGCTATGTTGCTAATTCAAATGGCCAACATGGCAAGTGCGTGTTACATAGCTGTATCTCAGACACCATTGCGAATAGAGAATATATTTATTGATTTTTTTCCCTTCATTTGTATAAGCAGCATTTTAAAATAAAGAGGATATCAATATCTTATCGAGTTATTTAGTTACGGTTGAGTCATCTAAGACACTTTTACCTTTCTTCATCCCTTTAGAGGTTGAATAAAAAAACTAATAAATTTTGCATTTTAATTTTTTAATAAACAATTACTTTTAAATTATAATCATAACGATATTATGACATGGCGTTTATAAGGCATTGTGAAGAAGTCGAAAACTCATTTCATCCTTTTAACCCTCTTAGGGGTTTAGCTTCAAAATATCCTGATATCAGTTTTACATACACACACACAATCACACAATCACACACATATATATATATATATATATAAATATATACACGCAACCTTTTGGAAATTAGAGCAAAATGACACCTCGTCGTGTTAATGAGGTATCGATAAATCCTCTAAAACACATTTAACCCCTTTAAGTCTTCTTAGGGTTCAAATTTCAAATAATCCTTACTTAGTCGGTGCCTACACCCTAATGGGATGCCATAACATACATTTTCATGCTTTTGCGTCGAACAGTTTAGGCTGTTCGTTGATGAGTGCGTGAGTCAGTCAGTCATTAAGTCAGTCAGTCAGTTGGGACACTTCATTTTATACATAGAGATTATGAAATATACTCCCAATCTGCAATTCAGAAAACATTAATACAGTGCTTATCAACTTTTACTGTACGTTACAAATAAACAAAAATCGCAATTTAATATTATTCTGAATAGCAATATTTTCTTAATAGTCTCTCCAAACAAACTACTTCACTCTCAGTTATTATTCGTCTTTAATATCATATAAACATCATAACCTATATCAAATTATATGTGTAACAATTATATTAGTAACTTACATGTAAACATATTTTATGAACATTCATGAGAATGGAAGTATAAAATGCTTATGATATAATATTTATTCAGGAAACACGTCATCTGTCAGGGGTTTCAAGAACTGCATTCAGAGAGTGTGAAGATACCGAGTAAACACTAAAGTCATCGATTAATTTCTTTCTAAGAAACGCAGATATACTTGTAACATATACTATGCCCGTCAGGAAAGGGGAAGCGAAGAAGTTATAGCTAGTATAATCTAAGTTACTGGACTGACTGGTATGTAAAAATAGAGGCTATTAGGCATTGATATTTTCCAGGGCAATTGAATAGACTTGAGAACGTGAGTAAAAAATGGCATTGCATTGTTCTTTCTATAGCATTATTTATACCTGCTTACAATTCAGACGCTGGTCCCATAGATGCATTTGAGTTTATGTGCAATTCTGTTTCCATCAATGTTATTTAAAACTTACGTTTTTTAATGAAGTGTACGATACTTTAATTATTAAAGTGAATAAAACCAAGCACTTGCTTAAACTAAGAGTTTTAGAGGCAAGTTCGTTGTTTCGAGCAAAAAAAATTCTAGCACCTACTAGGCCTAGTATTTTGCTAAAATTACGAGTTTTCATAGCAAGTTCCTTGTTTCGAGCAAATAAAAGGCTAGCAGTTACTAGGCCTAGTATTTGCTAGAGTTTTCCCGGACTTCGAGTTATTGCTTAAAAAACGATGTGAATAAAGTGATACGTTAAAGTTTTAATGTCCGAAAGTGCTAAGGAATTTTCGAGTCTGGCCGGAGACATACTAGCTTTCTAGTTAGCCGTAGGTTTCATTTTAGCCATGGTGGAGTTTATGCATGCTCGCAAACGAAATCAGTGCGCTTGTCGCCGGGAAATACGTGATTTTAAAGAACTGTTATGATTTCAATGCGGAAGTGTAGATTTATTTGCCGACATTTCTAAAATGAGACAGATACACGAAACACGTGTTCTTTCTTCAAGAAAAGAAATTGGGATATTCCAAGAGTTTGTTGCCGACCCGCTTTTTAGTCAGGCATTACTGAGGATTTTGGCGTTTACAGATTTGCAACCTACAGAACTGTCAGTTACGTAATGGATAGAATAATCGACAAATCTCGTAATTGGATTCACTAGCAATCAACAGCAGCTGAAGTCAACAAAGGTAAGGTTTTCCGGCAAAGGCATATCCGTATGCCAACTGTAATATGTGCTCTGAACTGCACCAACATCAAAATAAGAAAACGTATGATGCATGGGGATGAGTATGATAAGCGTTTTGATGATAGAACATTTCTACATGGTGACTTCGTCTATGGAATGTCTCCGTTGCTAGTAACACATTCTAATTCACCTGCTAAAACAGCGGAAAAGAATTTCAGCTCCTGCTATTCTAGGGAAAGAGTCATCATGGAAAGTTTATTAGTACAGCTAAAAAAAGGTTCCCAATTTTGGAGGACTGTACCCTTGTATATTTATAAAACGAGTCAAATATAATAAAATGTTTTGCAGTCTTAAACAGTATTACAAAAAACCCTAATGGTTTTGATTAAATTGTTTTGCTCTTTGAAGAGGAGGAAATCGAAAAAGACAATGTGAAAATGAAGGCTCAGTACTTCAAGCATGGCGGAAAACCCAAAAAAAAAAAAAAAAAAAAAAAAGTGCTTTTAAATCAATGAAAAATTTAAGAAAAAGTTATTTTATTGTTATTATGCAAGGTTTTAATACTGTATTATTGTAATATCACTCAATTGTATGTGTGTACAAACGCGCATTGCACGTATACACAGACACGTAGACTAATCCACAACACACCTCGCTCCTACTCGCATGCTCAAAGAAGCACGCACGTAAATGCACACGCATACATAAAGACACAGACACACGTCACCCAGGCACGAACTGACTAACGCCTAAGCATGCATGTAATTAAATACACTCACAATGCCTAACATTAAAAATTTATGTTTTTATTTTTTTTTATATGAAANAAAAAAAAAAAAAAAAAAAAAAAAGTGCTTTTAAATCAATGAAAAATTTAAGAAAAAGTTATTTTATTGTTATTATGCAAGGTTTTAATACTGTATTATTGTAATATCACTCAATTGTATATGTGTACAAACGCGCATTGCACGTATACACAGACACGTAGACTAATCCACAACACACCTCGCCCCTACTCGCATGCTCAAAAAAGCACGCACGTAAATGCACACGTATACATAAAGCCACAGACACACGTCACCCAGGCACGAACTGACTGACGCCTAAGCATGCATATAATTAAATACACTTACAATGCCTAACATTAAACAATTTATGTTTTAATTTTTTTTATATGAAAGCATTTGTTTACAAGAAAAAAAGTAAATTTATTTTAATGCAAATTTTCATACCCAAATTCCACATCAGTTTGAGCAGACTAAAGTAGAAAGGAAATGGGGATTGGGCACATCGTCGTTCAGCGTCGGAGCTCGGAGCTGTTCATGCTCTGTCATTCTGGTCGGCCGGCGACTATCTTGTCCACAATGTCACATGTTGATTACCTTCACTTTTGACCTTGCCAAGTAACCTTCACCATTGACCTTGACCCAGTAACCTTCACCTTTGACCCCAAAAATTCAAAAATATTTACAAAAAATCTATTTAAAAACTTACAAAAATTTTTTTAAAATATTAAAAATTTATCAATTTTATTTTTAAAATGCATGAAACTAAAATTTCGAATGTTTTCGTAAAGTGGGCGGAGAGCCGGAGCAGACCAGTTACCATAATGTAACATCACTTAACCGCCATGTTAGATATAGGTGATCTTGACCTTTACATTTGCACTTCACCCCATTACATGACCTTGGGTGACCTGAAACCCAAAATTCAATAAAATGGTTTTAAACATTTCAAAAAATTTTAATGTACCACTAAAAATTATTTTAAAAGTTTCAAAAATTTTTGTTAGCCGTTCATTAAAAAATTTTATATGAAACTAAAGTTAAAAATGTTTTGGCTTAGAGGGGACGAGCGACTGGAACCGAACAACCACCATGTTATGAAGTCACCCAACAACCATGTGGGGCCGAGGCNCCCAGGTAACATTGACCTTGACCCATGACCTTTCCCCTATAACCATGAACTTGGATGACTTTAGAAATAAAATTCTAGGAAAAAAGTAAAAATTTTTAAAATTCTTAAAAATTTTCGATCATATACATTAGTGACTACTACCGCTATCTTGGATCCAGGTGACCTCAACCAAGTCACCTTTGACCTCGAACCCAAAAATTCGTCAAAAATCCCAAAATTTTGTAGTTATTACTAAAAATTCAAAAAAATGTATTATTAGAAATTATATTTTCAAATTATTTTTAGAAACTGACTTTTTCGTAGGTCACCCACAGCACCACGTCCAGCAGACGACTTACCCTCTTACAATCAATCACATTTTATTAACATTCCCCTCCTTCACCCTATCACCTTTACCCATTCTGTCGAATGGACTCCACCCACCATATTGTTTTTTTCGTTTATCATTTGTTTACATTTTCAACATCTAGGTGGCACTGATGAATCCCACAAACATGTTAGANAACATTGACCTTGACCCATGACCTTTCCCCTATAACCATGAACTTGGATGACTTTAGAAATAAAATTCTAGGAAAAAAGTAAAAATTTTAAAAATTCTTAAAAATTTTCGATCATATACATTAAGTGACTACTACCGCTATCTTGGATCCAGGTGACCTCAACCAAGTTACCTTTGACCTCGAACCCAAAAATTCGTCAAAAATCCCAAAATGTTGTAGTAATTACTAAAAATTCAAAAAAATGTATTATTAGAAATTATATTTTCAAATTATTTTTAGAAACTGACTTTTTCGTACGTCACCCACAGCACCACGTACAGCAGACGACTTACCCCCTTACAATCAATCACATTGTATTAACATTCCCCTCCTTCACCCTATCACCTTTACCCATTCTGTCGAATGGACTCCACCCACCATATTGTTTTTTTCGTTTATCATTTGTTTACATTTTCAACATCTAGGTGGCACTGATGAATCCCACAAACATGTTAGATCTAGAAGACATTCACATTGACTTCACATTTGTGTCATTCGTCTAGTGCCCTTAGACCGCATTGCACCCAAAAAGCAAAATTAAAATTTTTTATGAAATCCAAAAAATTCTAAAAAATTATTTAAAAAATTAATTAAAGAGTTGGTATTTTATCAATCTTTTGAAAGATTCTCTCAATCTTTCCATCAATCAGAACCGCAATCAACACTGTAATCAGCAAAAAATTCATTACCAAAGGACCAATATTTCCATCAATATTTCAATCTTTCCATTAATATTTCTATCATCCCATCAANTGACCCAGTAACCTTCACCTTTGACCCCAAAAATTCAAAAATATTTACAAAAAATCTATTTAAAAACTTACAAAAAATTTTTTTAAATATTCAAAATTTATCAATTTTATTTTTAAAATGCATGAAACTAAAATTTTGAATGTTTTCGTAAAGTGGGCGGAGAGCCGGAGCAGACCAGTTACCATAATGTAACATCACTTAACCGCCATGTTNTAAAGTGGGCGGAGAGCCGGAGCAGACCAGTTACCATAATGTAACATCACTTAACCGCCATGTTAGATATAGGTGACCTTGACCTTTACATTTGCACTTGACCCCATTACATGACCTTGGGTGACCTGAAACCCAAAATTCAATAAAATGGTTTTAAACATTTCAAAAAATTTAAATGTACCACTAAAAATTATTTTAAAAGTTTAAAAAATTTTTGTTAGCCGTTCATAAAAAAATGTTATATGAAACTAAAGTTAAAAATGTTTTGGATTAGAGGGGACGAGCGACTGGAACCGAACAACCACCATGTTATGAAGTCACCCAACAACCATGTGGGGCCCAGGTAACATTGACCTTGACCCATGACCTTTCCCCTATAACCATGAACTTGGATGACTTTAGAAATAAAATTCTAGGAAAAAAGTAAAAATTTTTAAAATTCTTAAAAATTTTCGATCATATACATTAGTGACTACTACCGCTATCTTGGATCCAGGTGACCTCAACCAAGTCACCTTTGACCTCGAACCCAAAAATTCGTCAAAAATCCCAAAATTTTGTAGTTATTACTAAAAATTCAAAAAAATGTATTATTAGAAATTATATTTTCAAATTATTTTTAGAAACTGACTTTTTCGTAGGTCACCCACAGCACCACGTCCAGCAGACGACTTACCCTCTTACAATCAATCACATTTTATTAACATTCCCCTCCTTCACCCTATCACCTTTACCCATTCTGTCGAATGGACTCCACCCACCATATTGTTTTTTTCGTTTATCATTTGTTTACATTTTCAACATCTAGGTGGCACTGATGAATCCCACCAACATGTTAGATCTAGAAGACATTCACATTGACTTCACATTTGTGTCATTCGTCTCGTGCCCTTAGACCGCATTGCACCCAAAAAGCAAAATTAAATTTTTTTATGAAATTCAAAAAATTGTAAAAAATTATTTAAAAAATTAATTAAAGAGTTGGTATTTTATCAATCTTTTGAAAGATTCTCTCAATCTTTCCATCAATCAGAACCGCAATCAATACTGTAATCAGCACAAAATTCATTACCAAAGGACCAATATTTCCATCAATATTTCAATCTTTCCATTAATATTTGTATCATCCCATCAANCAAAATTCATTACCAAAGGACCAATATTTCCATCAATATTTCAATCTTTCCATTAATATTTGTATCATCCCATCAATCTTTGAATCATCCCATCAAACTTGCAATCATCCCATCCATCTTTCCATCAATATTTCGCAATCTTTCCATCAATCCTTCACTATCTTTCCATCAAACGTTTAATTTTTCAATCGATATTTCAATTTTTCCATTAATCTTTTGTGGGTACAAGCTAGGTTCTTTGCTGTAAAAATGACCACATTTAAATTTTAAAAATTCCAGTTGACCTTCTGACAGCGTGAGTTGAACATCGATTTGGAAGCGCTCTTTCGTGATACCACGAAGATGCTTTGCGAATACGAAGGCCTGCCTTTGACCTAAACGATCACAGAGCCTCGGCCTACATCATCGCTGACTGGTTGTCGCCAGTGCCAATTCTGCGATAGAGATTTCACCTATGGTCAAAATGCTCGTAGGCATGAGAGAACGGCCTATACGAATAGTCATTTTTGCACAAAGAAGCATTACAACAGTGGCGTCATGCAGTTTATGCAAGGCGATACATTGAAAGAACATACCGAGATCCACAGGGATTCATTTGCTGGGAGTCAGCAAGTGTTTTCGGCACTACCACATGCTACATCGATCGATGGGTACCTATTCGACAGGCGATAATGATGAGACATTTATTGCAAAAGACAGAATTAGTTCAGTAGAGTCGTTTTGCGTGTTATGTGCACTTGNGGCGATAATGATGAGACATTTATTGCAAAAGACAGAATTAGTTCAGTAGAGTCGTTTTGCGTGTTATGTGCACTTGTATGAAATTTGCGTGAAGTCTACGAACTTCAAGATAAACGGTAGTCAGCTCTATATATTGATAATAATACAATGGATTGCCAAAAAAACTGGTATAGGCGTGCGTATGCAAATAACAAAGGTATGGAGGCAATCAGAGTAACGCAATGGGGTCGGCTGCACCTATATAATACATCAAGCTCCTGGCAAAGTTGCTAGATCGGTTNGGCGATAATGATGAGACATTTATTGCAAAAGACAGAATTAGTTCAGTAGAGTCGTTTTGCGTGTTATGTGCACTTGCATTAAATTTGCGTGAAGTCTACGAACTTCAAGATAAACGACAGTCAGCTCTATATATTGATAATAATACAATGGATTGCCAAAAAAAACTGGTATAGGCGTGCGTATGCAAATAACAAAGGTATGGAACCAATCAGAGTAACGCAATGGGGTCGGCTGCACCTATATAATACATCAAGCTCCTGGCAAAGTTGCTAGATCGGTTGCTGCTGCTACAATGGCAGGTTATCAAGATTTCACTGAGTTTGAACGGTGTGTTATAGTTGGCGCACGAGAGATGGGACATAGCATCTCCGAGGTAGCAATAAAATTTGGATTTTCGCGTACGACCATTTCACGAGTGTACCGTACATATTGGGAATCTGGTAAAACATCAAATATTTGACATTGCTGCGGCCGGAAAAAGATCGTGAACGAACGGGACAAACGACGACTGACGAGAATCATTAAACGTGACAGAAGTTCAAACCTTTCTCAAATTGGTGCAGATTTAAATACTGCGGCATCAACAAGTGCCAGCACGCGAACTATTCAAGAGACCATCATTGATATGGGCTTTTGGAGCCAAAGGCCCACTCGTGTACTGTTGTTGACTGCACGACACAAGCTTTACGCATCGCCTGGGCCCGCCAACACCGATACTGGACTGTTGATGACTAGAAACACGTTGCCTGGTCTGACGAGTCTCGCTTCCTATTGTATCGGGCGGATGGATGAGTACGGGTATGGAGACATCGTCATAAATCCATGGACCCTACATGTAAACAGGCGACTGTTCAAGCTGGTAGAGGCTCTGTCATGGTGTGGGGCGTGTGTAGTTGGCGTGAAATGGGATACCTAATGCGTCTACATACGACTCTGACAGGTGACAGATATGTAAGCATCCTGTCCGATCACCTGCACCCTTTCATGTCCATTGTGCATTCCGACGGACGTGGACAATTCTAGGAGGACAATGCGACACCCCACACTTCGAGAGTTGCTACTGAGTGGTTCCTGGAACACTTTTCTAACTTTAGACACTTCCATTGGCCACCTAAATCACCAGACATGAACATTATTGAGCATATCTGTGATACCTTGCAACATGCTGTTCAGAAGGGATCTCCACCGCCTCTCACTCCTATAGATTTGTGGACTGCCCTGCAAGATTCATGTTGTGAATTGCCTCCTGCACACCTTCAGACATTAGTCGAGTCCATGCCATGTAATATTGCGGCACTTATCCGTGCTTGCGGGGGCCCTACGCGATATTATGCAGGTGTAACAGGTTTTTTGGCTCTTCAGAATATAACTCCTACTAAATTCAAAAACAAATTTATTATAGAATACAAAACAGGAGGTGAAGGTGACCATGAATGGAGCATTGATGAAAATGATGACAGTGATATTGTTAAAGACGATAATGGTGATTTTATCGATTCACTGACACACCCCTCCAACACATTTGCTGTAACAAGCGACATGAAGATATCAGAAGACGCCGAGAATACTGGCTACCTATTTCCCGCAGACCCGAATGAACTTGTTAATAGATTCAAATATTTGATCGAGCTTAAAAAACGAGGGAATATCTCAAAACATTGTTAACATATATTCAATAATTAGTAATCTGAAGGTACGGGGTTATACTGCATGGTGTGATAAAACTCTTTCTTCTGAAATGGTAGTTAGAAAATAATAATAAAATACTACAATAAAACAATTGTATTTTCTTAGTTTTTTTTTTTTGTGTCGTATCCTTACCCCACACAACTTTAAAGTTATCCTATGATCACTCGACAATTAATGGAAAGGTCTGCTAATAAAATAATTATAAAATCTTTGTTACAAAAAATGCATGAATAGTTCACTCCATTCAAAACATGAGTTTTGTGGAAAGGTGCAAATTTTGGAGAAAGTTGGTTATTTTTTAATATGTAAAGAAAGAGGCAGGCGACAAACCCATGGATAGAAGATGGTATGATATTTGATGGAAAAATTTCGAAAGATTGATGGTAAAATTATGAAAGATTGATGGAATGATTGTTGTAAAGATTGCAAAATACTGATAAAAAAATATTTTAAAAAATTGATTGAAAGATTGATGGAAAGATTAAACTGAGTGATAGCAAATTTAAAGATTGTGGTGTTTTTTGTGGTGCATGTGGTGGTGATTGTAATGCGTGTGGTGCTGATTGTGGTGGTGATTTTAGTGCGTGTGGTGCTGATTGCGAAAGATTGCTGGAAATATTTTGAAAGACTTATGAAAAGATTGTGAAATCTTAATGAAAAGATTGCGAAATGTTGCTGGAAAGATTAAAAGATTACTGGAAAGTTTGCAAAAGATAAATTAAAAGATTGCGAGAAATTGATGGAAATATTGAAATGTTGATGGAAAGGTTGAAAGATTCAGGGAAACATTGTGAAAGATTGTGAAATATTGCAAAATATTTATGAAAAGATAGAAAGATTAATAGAAATATTGAAAGATTTATGGAACGATTGCAAAATATTGATGTAAAAATTGGGAAAAATTGATGAAAATATTGCGAAATATTGATGGAATGATTGATGGAAAGATTGCGCAAGATTGATAGGAATATTGAAAGATTGATGGAAATATTGGTGCATGTGGTGCTCATTGTAGTGATTATTGTGGTGCTGATTGATGGAAAGAGGACAATATTGATGGAGAGACTGATAAATAAAAATGAATTAATAAATTTTTAAATTTTTTGAATATTTATACGAATTTTTTATTTTGTAAGGATTTTAGAATTTTATTTTTGGGTTCAAGGTTATGGGCACGAGGTCAAGGTCACAGATGTGAGGTCAAGGTGAAGGTATTCTAGATATTTCATGCTGGTCGGAGTCATCAGTCCCACCTCTAGGTGTTGAAAATGTAAACAAATGACAAACGAAAATACCAATATCGCTGGTGGAGTGTATTCGACAGAATGAGCAAAGGTGAGTGGTTGGGGGAGGGTAATGTTAATAGAATGTGATGAATTGTAGAGGGGTCAGTCGTCTGCTAGACGTCGTCTGTGCGAGACCTCCAAAAATGTAAGTTAAAAAAATTATTTATAATAATGCATATATTAATTTTTTATCAATTGTTTGGGAACGTTTTGGAATTTTTGACAAAAATTTTGGGTTCAAGGTCAAAGGTCACCGGGGGTAGGACAAAGGTCAAGGTCGCCTGGATACAAGATGTCCGCAGTACTCAGTAATGTAATAAGCTCGCTGACTTTTATGACTCTATTTAATGTTTACAATTTTCTCTCGAAATTGAATTTTCTAGGTCATCCATGTCAAGGTTATAAGGTAAAAGTCAAGGTAACCTGTGTCCAACATGGTGGTTGGGTGACAAATTAACATATTTGCTGGTCGGCTCCAGTCCCTCATCCCCTCTAAGAAACGTAATTTATAACTGAAATTTCTTATAAAAAATTTAAATAAAATTTAATAAATGTCATATATATTTTTTAATTTTTTAGAGTTTTAATAATTTTTCTAAAATTTTAAAAACAATATAGCGAATTTTTGTGTCCAATGTTATGCTAGGTCATGGTAATGGGAGGAAGGTCAAACGTCAAGGGAAAGGTCACCGACATCCAACATGGAAGTCGGGTAATGTTACAACATGGCAGCCGGTATGCTCCGGAGCCCCGTCCCCTCTAAACACAAAATTTAAAAATTTCAAATCTATAAATTTTTTTCAATAAATTGGTTAGTACATTTTTAATAATTTTTTTAATTTAATTTTAAAAGTGTATTTATAATTTCTTTGTAATTTTTGCTATTTTTTTGTGTGTTTTCAAGGTCGAAGGTTACCAGGTCAAGGTCAAATATCAAGGTCACATGCATCTATCATAGTGGACAAGATGGCCGCCGGCTGACTGGAATGACAGAGCATAAACATCTCCGATCTTCGACGCTGATCGCCGATATGCCCAACCCCCCTTTTCTCTTCTACTGACTCGTTTGCTGACGATTTCTTCATATTTTCGAGTTTTATTTATCTCTTTCATGTTACATCTTCTGTGATTGCATTTTTTGCAATAAAACAATCCGTTCATTCTACAGTGTCGTGAGATACTTGGTATTTTCACATTCATAAGCCAGAACTCTATTTTCTCATTTTCTTATTTTATTTGCCATTTGGCATGCCGTATTATTTGCTTTACTTAAACGATCATCACCGTCAGTGTATGTAAGAATAGCCGTTGTGGGTAGTTAACTTCCGGTTCCAACAGAGAGACAGATGGGAATTCTACAATATTATGTTTATTTTGATAGTATTGTTGCCTGTCGCGTTTTTGTCCGTTATCTATTCAGCACTTAACATAATATTATTTCGCAATTTATTTAGTTCAGCTATTGTCTCTTCCTTACCACTGGCTGATGAAAATTCTTCACTTACGTATTTCCAAGCTTCTCTTTGTGCTTTAACTAATGTCGGTGACTTCGATTTTTTTTTATTATATGATGTTCTGTATATAGTCAAAATATTAGTCCCTACAAATATAGCCTTCTTCACTGACATCGCGTATACGTGTTGAAAGGAAAAATAGATTAGCCAAAGAGTGCGCTGTGCAGTCCAACACGACACTGATGTACCAGCCGTTGCCGTGCACTGGCGATAACAGACAGGGAGGGGAGAACATGAAAGGCGCAAACCTAGCTGCAGCTAAGCCCAGCAAATGCTATTTTAGCAATTGCTTTAAGTTTTCCCCCATTACTCATTTAACTTACTTATTTCTTTCTGCCTTGACCTAGCATCTGTTTATAGAACAGATTTAGAGAAAAAGCTTTAACTACCTAGTATATGCTAGCCGGTAGTTACTACGTTTTATTCACTTTGCCCAAATGCCATATTCTAAGAATATTAACTGTTTCTATTAAAATACGTAATGAAACCATAAAAATACTAAATATATAATATGTCTAGTGCAACGAAATATATTCAGAACGCAACCACCCCAACCAAAAAATTGTGTTATAGATATTTTCACAGCATCATTTAAGAATTGATCCTTTTATACTTGTTAAGGCGTTTTGTGGTTTAGCTACAGAATGTTAATAAAATATTTGCTGAAATTTAATTTTTCTGCGGTGGTTTTTCAAAATGTAGTAAATTAGATAAAATATTTTTATTGAGATTATCTTGTACAAAACATAACAAGCCTAGTTTCGAATTATAAAATGTCCTTATCAAGTTTTGTGTAAGGTTTTTCATAGTTTGATGTATTGGAAAATCTTGACGTAATTTTTGTTGAGATAAAAATTAATTTCCTGATGTAAACTTATTAAAAAAGTGTCGTGTAACGCCTTTTGAGTAGAAACCTCGCTGACCCCCTTCGCGAGCGCCTGCCAGTTGACACGTGTCACGAGGCAGGTGAACAGCCGGAACGGATCGCCGTTACACGTGTCAAGGTTATGCCGAGTAATAGCTGGCATATCGCCGGAGAACCCGGATAGTGCTACATACATATGTAGGAAAGCGGGAGAAATCGCAGAGCCAAGCAAGAGCACCTCTAGCAAGCCCGTGAGATCAGTTGAGNCAAGGTTATAAGGTAAAAGTCAAGGTAACCTGTGTCCAACATGGTGGTTGGGTGACAAATTAACATATTTGCTGGTTGGCTCCAGTCCCTCATCCCCTCTAAGAAACGTCATTTATAACTGAAATTTCTTATAAAAAATTTCATAAAAATTTTATAAATGTGATATATATTTTTTAATTTTTTAGAGTTTTAATAATTTTTCTAAAATTTTAAAAACAATATAGCGAATTTTTGTGTCCAATGTTATGCTAGGTCATGGTAATGGGATGAAGGTCAAACGTCAAGGGAAAGGTCACCGACATCCAACATGGAAGTCGGGTAATGTTACAACATGGCAGCCGGTNCGTCAAGGGAAAGGTCACCGACATCCAACATGGAAGTCGGGTAATGTTACAACATGGCAGCCGGTATGCTCCGGAGTCCCGTCCCCTCTAAACACAAAATTTAAAAATTTCTATTCTATAAATTTTTTTTAATAAATTGGTTAGTCCATTTTTAATAATTTTTAAATTTAATTTTAAATGTGTATTTATAATTTCTTTGTAATTTTTGCTATTTTTTTGTGTGTTTTCAAGGTCGCAGGTTACCAGGTCAAGGTCAAATATCAAGGTCACATGCATCTAACATAGTGGACAAGATGGCCGCCGGGTGACTGGAATGACAGAGCATAAACATCTCCGATCTTCGACGCTGATCGCCGATATGCCCAACCCCCCTTTTCTCTNACTGGAATGACAGAGCATAAACATCTCCGATCTTCGACGCTGATCGCCGATATGCCCAACCCCCCTTTTCTCTTCTGCTGACTCGTTTGCTGACGATTTCTTCATATTTTCGAGTTTTATTTATCTCTTTCATGTTACATCTTCTGTGATTGCATTTTTTGCAATAAAACAATCCGTTCATTCTACAGTGTCGTGAGATACTTGGTATTTTCACATTCATAAGCCAGAACTCTATTTTCTCATTTTCTTATTTTATTTGCCATTTGGCATGCCGTATTATTTGCTTTACTTAAACGATCATCACCGTCAGTGTATGTAAGAATAGCCGTTGTGGGTAGTTAACTTCCGGTTCCAACAGAGAGACAGATGGGAATTCTACAATATTATGTTTATTTTGATAGTATTGTTGCCTGTCGCGTTTTTGTCCGTTATCTATTCAGCACTTGACATAATATTATTTCGTAATGTATTTAGTTGAGCTATTGTCTCTTCCTTACCACTGGCTGATGAAAATTCTTCACTTACGTATTTCCAAGCTTCTCTTTGTGCTTTAACTAATGTCGGTGACTTCGATTTTTTTTTATTATATGATGTTCTGTATATAGTTAAAATATTAGTCCCCACAAATATAGCCTTCTTCGCTGACATCGCGTATACGTGTTCAAAGGAAAAATAGATTAGCCAAAGAGTGCGCTGTGCAGTCCAACACGACACTGATGTACCAGCCGTCGCCGTGCACTGGCGATAACAGACAGGGAGGGGAGAACATGAAAGGCGCAAACCTAGCTGCAGTTAAGCCCAGCAAATGCTAATTTTAGCAATTGCTTTAAGTTTTCCCCCATTACTCATTTAACTTACTTATTTCTTTCTGCCTTGACCTAGCATCTGTTTATTAAACAGATTTAGAGAAAAAGTTTATAAACTACCTAGTATATGCTAGCCGGTAGTTGCTACGTTTTATTCACTTTGCCCAAATGCCATAATCTAAGAATATTAACTGATTCTATTAAATACCTAATGAAACCATAAAAATACAAAATATATAATATGTCTAGTGCAACGAAATATATTCAGAACGCAACCACCCCAACCAAAAAATTGTGTTATAGATATTTTCACAGCATCACTTAAGAATTGATCCTTTTATACGTGTTAAGGCGTTTTGTCGTTTAGCTATAGAATGTTAATCAAATATTTGCTGAAATTTAATTTTTCTGCAGTGGTTTTTCAAAACGTAGTAAATTAGATAAAATATTTTAATTGAGATTATCTTGTACAAAATATAACAAGCCTAGTTTAGAATTATTAAATGTCCTTATCAAGTTTTGTGTAAGGTTTTTGATAGTTTGATGTATTGGAAAATCGTTACGTAATTTTTGTTGAGATAAAAATTAATTTCCTGATGTAAACATATTAAAAAAGTGTCGTGTATCGCCTTTTGAGTAGAAGCCTCGCTGACCCCCTTCGCGAGCGCCTACCAGTTGACACGTGTCACGAGGCAGGTGAACAGCCAGAACGGATCGCAGTTACACGTGTCAAGGTTGTGCCGAGTAAGAGCTGGCATATCGCCGGAGCACCCGGATAGTGCTACGTGCATATGTAGGAAAACGGGAGAAATCGCAGAGCCAAGCAAGAGCACCTCTAGCAAGCCCATGAGATCAGTTGAGAACCGAGATATCACAAAATAATCATGTGCATTTCGCCGGAATTCAAAAAACACGCACCGCGAAGGAATAGCTGACAGAGCAAACTAGTAGCAAAGTGCCACCCCCCTTCCCATCCTTCAGGAACCACGGCACGTGTTTTGAAAGGTATTTTTCTGCTTTTTTCCACCTCACCCCCTCCCCCAATAATAAAGACACGTGCCGACACTTAAGGGAGGAGGCTGGCGAGCATAAAGACCCCTTTACTAGAGAAGTGCGCCGATAGTTCATTACCACCGCGCCGAGGGAAGAGTTGCGTCAAGGACTCGTGAGAAGACGTGAGCAGGAGTCCGAACCGCAGTCCAGGGAAACGACACCGAGTGCGAGCCTTTTTCCAAGGCCTACCACTTCGCCGGAGCTCATCCCCAGATGAGAGCCTACCAACACCCACCACATAGTTAAGTATAAAAGTCGCCGCCCAGAGAAGCCCCACTCCACCACGAAGTCGCCCAGTTAATACGAATAACCAAATTATTAGAATACCCCACCTCGGAAGTGTTACTGTATGTGTTTTTTTGTTCAAATTCGAGACAATATAATTATCCATTTAAGTGAAACGTCAAAAGACTACTTCATTGAAATACCCTTAACCTTCTAGGCATATTATAGTCTGTGCCACTAAACATTAACAAAATACGCTACTAACCTTTAATATGTTAATAGACGGGGGGGGGGGGGCTAGATAAGCCTGCGTCAAGTTAAATTGGCGCTCTGACGAGTGGTGTAGCGTCAAAAGTTTGCAAAATACGTAACGGAACGTGAAATTCACACTTGCGCACAGGCATGCATAAGCCCAAACATAATGTTTGAAGATGGATACTTCGAACGCAATCAGTTAGGGTGGCAAGTCAAGTCTTCCTTTAGAAAAAACCTCAGAAACCCAATCCCCGTGCAAACGTCAAACTTATATTTTTCTCACCAAATTGTATACAAATTACGAGCTTTTTCACTGTCAAACGAGCGCAGTTATTAAAAAACCACGTTTCATATGTTACTTACGCTATTTTTGTGGTAGCTATCTTTGTTATATATAAATATATATATATAAAGATTAAAAGATCTATTATATCTGACACAAATGCATGTACGTATTATTCTAATAATGACATGAAAAATTTTACTGGATAAGGTTTTCCACATAAATTTAACAAACTGAATTCACTGTACATAAAATGGTTTTTTGTTTAAGAAGACAGAAAAAGTTCTGTCAAGTTAAGGCCGTAGGAAGATAAATTAATTTTTAAAATACGTGTAATTTTTAATTGTGGATATTACACTACACTACATTAATAAACAACAAAATGTTTAGAGTTTAGTTTTTTTTTAATAAATTATGAGAAATAATTTACAACTTAAAAATCTATTCGAAACAAACTTGAAAGGAAAATTACTATGTAATAGGAACTTAACACTGAAGCACGACAATTGAACAATTTAATTCTCGTGTCGTGTGTCATTATGTAAAAGCTCAATTTATGAAAAGTTTCCGCCCAGCTTATCAGCGGGGGCTGGCTGAAAGAGGGAGAGAGAACGTGTTTTTCTCAGCGTGTAATTAACTCCAGTGGTCGGATACTGTTCATACAGAGAGCTGAGCGGCGACNCCTCGTTCGCCGGCCAGTTTCACGTTCAATGGCCTCTTGTGCCGGCGAAGTAATGCGGCTTCCTGGAGTTGCCTCGCGACAAAGGAGAATTGTGAAAGTCGCGCGCGCGCGCGGTCTTTAGTTAACACCGCTTAGCGTCGCGGGGTTGCGAGCCCAGTCCTAGTAACGCTGTTAACTCGCTTTCATTACTTTTCTGCACCCAGCGCTAATGACCTGCGACAGACTATTTTTCTTTTCACTGCAAGTCTACATCGCTGGGAAATAATTTCCGTCTCCATATACGTAAAGTTGGGTGAGTAAAAGTTCGAAATTAAGCTACACACGTCACGTAAAACTAAGCTTCCTAAATATAATATCCTCCCAGTAGTCAGTTTCTGACAAGGTCGTAGAGTAAAAACGTAGAACACACATGTTATATCCTGAGCGGATGGATAAAACAAATAAGCTAATCGGCTCGACAGAGGTGGATCCATCTGCCGCTGTTGGAATTAAACTCGGCTCCCCTGGCAAACAAAATGCATAAGTCCATTATCAAATGTCTTGATGAATTTAAAAACGTCAATAAAGGTACTTCTGATAACTCAGTCTTGTTACTAAACACAATTGAGTTAAGTCGGATGCTTCTGTGTTTGCAACTTCGCTGACTTCGTATTCCGACATATTCAGTTCTGATTAAGACGCCCCGCGCCTAACAGAATAATACCCTCATGTCAGGTTACTGTTAAAACACGACAGAGTCGTGGTCTTATTTGTTAACGGGGCGCTCTTAGCCGCGAGGCCATACCGCACCCCGGCCTCCCAGTAGGCGGGGAAGAGGGATCACGCCCTCTCATCGCAGACATGACCAGCACTTTCTGAATTGACCAAACCCGTTTGCCCCGACCTGTACACAGGCCGCACCAGGCAGAGCCCCGATCTGATATTGCAGATCGCACAGAGCATGTCCTACCACAAGGCCTGAGATTCTAGCACTCAGATTACCAAGCGTGTGGTATAGCCGGAGCACTACCCACGCCCCTGACGTGATCTCGGGCACGCCCC
>NQII01001762.1:255125-279782 GCA_002778355.1 Clitarchus hookeri | reverse complement strand
CCTCTTAATTTCCATGGCACGTATGGGTTTTCCTGTGTCCGACTGCGTCGCCTAACCTCCATGCGGGAGTGTGCGGAGTCCCTCAGAACAGGTGGGTACCGCCATGACCGTCCGGTTTTACTCCCTTTGCTGTCTTCACCAGGAGCCGAGCTCACACGAAGCCGCACACCAGGCCGACTCGCAACATCAGACACGCGTCCTTTACCATCCTAGAATTTCTTCACAAAGAAATTCCTGCTTTGGACCCCAGTGGCCTGAGTGCCAAGAGGTCCAACACCCCACCAAGTAATACCCTCATGTCAGTACCCGTCAGCTAAGCAGTGTGTAGCAACAAACCGCGGTGATTATCAGCGTGCAACTTCCTATATACCCAGTGACCACGACCAGCCCAAGGCGCATTGTTCGCCGTCCAGCGGCATGGTCTACGTGCTTTCACATAGTGATGGCCAAAGTAGAATTATTCTCAAAATATACGTTTATTCGAATAGTCTCGTTTGAATTCGAACGGATCATGCGTATTTCGAACATTCGGTTTTCTTCTCCGTTCGCACCTTTAGAAAAAATGAATGAGTGTTTATGCTGTAACATGTGAATTGTTCGAAAGCACTCTCTTGAAGCGAGTAAGTGAATGGCGTTTTTGGCTAATGTTATGACACTTGTATAAATAAGAAGTTGTGATATTTTTTTTTAAAAAGGTAGTATTTAAAGTTCTTGATCATTTTTCGTTTTCATTTGTATTCGGAGTTTTTTTGTAAGATATGCGCGGAAAGATACCCTAGCAGCTTGTATAGTCCTTCATGCGTTATTTTCTTTCACCTAAAGGCAATATTTCACATAAAGTCTGTTTAAAGCCAAAAGCAAAAAAAAAAATTTTAATCTTTATACAAAAATCGCAAAACTTTTAATATCGATTACTGATAGCATTAAAACGTAACGCAAATTTTGTAGTGCAACAAGTACAATCTATCTTATAAAAGGTAAACTTCAAAACGAATTTTCCATTCGAACACCGCAGAAAAAAAAATCTAAAATTCAACTATGCCGGTACAAACGAATATTCGAATTGTTTTCAGTCGATTTTGACCACTCGTGGTGAGAATTCAACTTTGACTAACATCTAACGGGATTACGGTTTAACTTACTTGCACCCTTGCCTTTGCTTTGCTGAAACAACAGTGTCTGAACAGAGCATCCGCCCTTACTCACTATAGGGGACACGAAGTCTGAGCGGTTAGACTGCTGGCCTCCGACCAAGGCGAGCCGGGCTCGATCCCCGACCGGTTCACTCCAGATTTTCGCAAGTGGGAATCGTGATGGACGATGCCGTTGGTCCGTTGGTCCGCTGGTTTTCTCGGGGATATTCCGTTTTCCCCCGCCCTTTTGTTCCGGCGCTGCTCCATACTCACCCCACTTCACCCCATCGGCTCTCAAGACCTCTATGTTAAGAGCCGCCCAAACCTACTGACTCACTAAAGAGTTATCCCTAAAGAAACTATCGTTTTCTTACATTTTATAATATTCATAAATCATAATTAAATCTATAGTTCATAAGAACGTAAATTTACACTTTAGTGCTAGACGCACAACCAGTACTTAATGTACATAACCCAGATACGAAATGGCGTGACGGTTCCTTTGATGTGGACCGACCTATTCTCTGATTGGTTGCGCGAGTCTCTGAGAATGGGGCCTTATGTTTCTTACTGTATATTGCATGCTGCGAACGTTTCCTGTTTGCTGGGCTGGCGAATAAGTTACCAGGCGGTGATTGGTGAGTGGCGTTCCAACACGTTTCTGACTAGTGACGTCGTGTTGTCGGTGAGTGCGGCTAGAGAGTGCGTTATGAGTGGCTGTTTCGCCTCTGTATCTTTACGTNCCTCTTGTGCCGGCGAAGTAATGCGGCTTCCTGGAGTTGCCTCGCGACAAAGGAGAATTGTGAAAGTCGCGCGCGCACGCGGTCTTTAGTTAACACCGCTTAGCGTCGCGGGGTTGCGAGCCCAGTCCTAAGTAACGCTGTTAACTCGCTTTCATTACTTTTCTGCACCCAGCGCTAATGACCTGCGACGGACTATTTTTCTTTCACTGCGAGTCTACATCGCTGGGAAATAATTTCCGTCTCCACATACGTAAATTTGGGTGAGTAAAAGTTCGAAATTAAGCTACACACGTCACGTAAAACTAAGCTTCCTGAATATAATATCCTCCCAGTAGTCAGTTTCTGACAAGGTCATAAAGTAAAATACGTAGAACACACATGTTGTATCCCGATCGGTTGGATACAATAAATAAGCTAATCGTCTCGACAGAGGTGGCTCCATCTGCCGCTGTTGGAATTTAACTCGGCTCCCCTGGCAAACAAAATACATAAGTCCGTTATAAAATGTCTTGATGAATTTAAAAACGTCAATAAAGGTACTTCTGATAACTCAGTCTTGTTACTAAACACAATTGAGTTAAGTCGGATGCTTCTGTGTATGCAATTTCGCTGACTTCGTATTCCGACATATTCAGTTCTGATTAAGACGCCCCGCGCCTAACAGAATAATACCCTCGTGTCAGTACCCGTCGGCTACGCAGTGTGTAGCAACAAACCGCGGTGATTATCAGCGTGCAACTTCCTATATACCCCGTGACCACGACCAGCCCATGGCGCATTGTTCGCCGTCCAGCGGCATGGTCTACGTGGTTTCACACAGTGATGGCCAAAGTAGAATTATTCTCAAAATATGCTTTTATCCGAATAGTCTCATTTGAATTCGGACGAATCATGCGTATTCCGAACATTCGGGTTTCTTCTCCGTTCGCACCTTTAGAAAAAAGAATTAGTATTTATGCTGCCACAAGTGAACTGTTCTAAATCACTCTCTTGAAGCGAGTAAGTGAATGGCGCATTTGGCTAATGTTATGACACTTGTATTAATAAGAAGTTGTGATATGTTTTATTTGGAAAGGCGATATTTAAAGTTCTTGATCATTTTTAGTTTTCATGTGTATTCCGAGTTTTTGTAAGATATGTACCGAAAGATACCCTAGCAGCTTGTATAGTCCTTCATGCGTTATTTTCTTTCACCTAAAGGCAATATTTCACATAAAGTGTGTTTAAAGCCAAAAGCAAAAAAAAAAAATTTAAATCTTTATACAAAAATCGCAAAACGTTTAATATCGATTACTGATAACATTAAAACGTAACGCAAATTTTGTAGTGCAACAAGTACAATCTATCTTATAAAAGGTAAACTTCAAAACGAATTTTGCATTCGAACACCGCAGAAAAAAAAATCGAAAATTCAACTATGCCGCTACAAACGAATATTCGAATTGTTTTCAGTCGATTTTGCCCACTCGTGGTGAGAATTCAACTTTGACTAACATCTAACGGGATTACGGTTTAACTTACTTGCACCCTTGGCTTTGCTTTTCTGAAACAACAGTGTCTGAACAGAGCATCCGCCCTTACTCACTATAGGGGACACGAAGTCTGAGCGGTTAGACTGCTGACCTCCGACCAAGGCGAACCGGGCTCGATCCCCGACCGGTTCACTCCAGACTTTCGCAAGTGGGAATCGTGATGGACGATGCCGTTGGTCCGTTGGTCCGCTGGTTTTCTCGGGGATATTCCGTTTTCCCCCGCCCTTTTGTTCCGGCGCTGCTCCATACTCACCCCACTTCACCCTCATCGGCTCTCAAGACCTCTATGTTAAGAGCCGCCCAAACCTACTGACTCACTGAAGAGTTATCCCTGAAGAAACTATCGTTTTCTTACATTTTATAATATTCATAAATAATAATTAAATCTATAGTTCATAAGAACGTAAACTTATACTTCAGTGCTAGATGCACAACCAGTACTGCATGTACATACCCCAGATACGAAATGGCGTGACGGTTCCTTTGATGTGGACCGACATATTCTCTGATTGGTTGCGCGAGTCTCTGAAAAGGGGCCTTATGTTTCTTACTGTATATTGCATACTGCGAACGTTTCCTATTTGCTGGGCTGGCGGCTGGCGAATAAGTTACCAGGCGGTGATTGGTGAGTGGCGTTCCAACACGTTTCTGACCAGTGACGTCGTGTTGTCGGTGAGTGCGGCTAGAGAGTGCGTTATGAGTGGCTGTTTCGCCTCTGTATCTTTACGTACTCTTTGACGAGGTGCTGGTAAACAGAGCCTCTTTGCGGTCGGACGCGAATCACAGCCTGTCTGGCCTTCTTACTATACAAGCACAAGGCTTCAGTGTGCATAGTCACTGTCGACCTACGATACAACATGAATTCTATTACATTGTAGCACGTTTAGCGAGTGATTACGTTTAAAAAAGTTTTCACATTATTCAACATTTCCTCACAAAGATAGAGAAATAAAAAATGTGTAATATTTTTGCAGTTAAAAATTAAGTATATTTCACTCTCTCCGTGTTACAATTTTACCTTGACGTATATTCATAGCATGGAATAAAATAAATCTAAAATTTTCTTTATTAGCTGGCATTTTGTTTTATTTTTGAGAAGTATTTTTGAGAGATACCCCAAATAAGAAGAAAACAACTGTGTTTTTATTAATTAATAAGATTTTCTAGAAAGAAATTTATTCAACAACATGTAAATCGTTTGAAATATCTGTGCAATTTATTGTTTTGTTTTGACGTCAACCGATACAGCCGCTCTGCTGCCGTCCACTCCGTGTTGTTACGCTTGGCCCCGTTGAGCAATGCTAGCTAAGCAGAAGTAGTAAAGAGGCCAGAGACGCGCTTCGAGGATTGCAACAACGATTACGCAAAGAGGGCACAGAAGTGCAAACACCACACGGAGAGTGATTGCGGCAACCGGCATGGAAATGCGCACAGGACGCGTGGCCTGCTGATCTAATGGCATTTGGGGTAATTAGAACAAACCCGCCTCCGACACTCAACGGGAACCAATCAGAGTGAAGTACGTCGATACACACGTGGGAGGGCGAGAAGAGTAATATAGTTGTCTGCGACCTAGAGAGGGGCTGTCTTCGCCGAACTTCCTACCAGACCACAGCGACACCAGAGGGCGGTGTCCGTCAACCGACTCCAGGGGACGAGGCTAAGGGTGAGCTCCTTCTATCAATGTAATCTTCCTCCTAACCACTTTCCTCCGTCCATCCCTCTACCTCTACCGTTGGACAAGTCTATAATACCATTTAACTCGATGTATAACTTATTCAACAAGTATAAAGTAAAGTCTCTATTAGTATTTATTATATTAACTCTTTTATTCTAAACTTAACCCAATTTCCTTATCTTAACCTATCTGTTATATATCCTAAAATAACCAATATAACAGTGTGTTGTGGCTGGCGCGTATCGGAAATGCAATGGTAGGAAATTCCTTTCTTTTTTTGGTGTGCACAAAATGAGGTTTGCGGAGCTATTTGTTGGTTTTTTTTTTGTGGAATGGATCTGTTTAATAATTCCCGCAAAGCCGTTTGAAAAAAATTTATCAATACATATGCGGGAAGGATTCTGAAACATCTGTCCTCTTTTCAAACCACCATGACTCCAAATATCTCGTTCGCTGCAGTATATTAAGTACGCCGAGACGTTTATCGGTTTCATATGCTCACGTAAAAAACTCGCATTATTTTTAGGTAAGTTCAATTTCCATTTTNCGCCGAGACGTTTATCGGTTTCATATGCTCACGTAAAAAACTCGCATTATTTTTAGGTAAGTTCAATTTCCATTTTTTTAATGCAGTGCACACGCATTCCTTCAAATCAGATTTTTTCCCAGGCACGTATGTACATTAAGAGTATTATGTAAAAAATCTGATAAGAGGAGTCAACTTTATAAGAGTNTTTTTTTCCCAGGCACGTATGTACATTAAGAGTATTATGTAAAAAATCTGATAAGAGGAGTCAACTTTATAAGAGTTTGTGTTAAACATTTCTGTAAAACCAAACTTTCCCTCTACTAGCGTCTAGTTTCTACGAAAAAGGGATAAAAACATGTAAGATGAAATATTTTATTGTGACAAAAATTTTTATACATGTAAACCCGTAAATGCAGTAGCTTAATTGTTGGTTAGATTTCAGTAATTTTCATCTTTCAATTTCGATTGACATTTGCTATGAATATATTTGATTTTATAGAAAACCTCAACATTTGTAACTAATCGCAAAAGAGAGAAAATATAAATTTTCATAAACAAAGTTTTTTTTAACAAACGTCCAAATGAATAATGCAAATCAGATGAAAAATTGGTTTTTCACAATGTTATGTGTTACAACTTTGTGAAAGGTGTCAGTGATGAGGAGACCAGACTATCGATGGGTCACATATAACCTCTGGTGTGATAAACATTTTTACCGACAATCACCTTCACGTAGTACGAATCACACTAGAATCATCGTCGCTTTGAGCTATTATTTATATAATGTGACAAAGTAAATTACAAGACTTTAACATAAAAAAATCAGCAGATACACTTTGATAATTATTGCCAAATATTTGCTCTGGCTTTCATAATTTTTTTTTTCGTGAGGTTGTTAATTACTCCCGTAGTGATTGAATAAAGCTGGTATAATGATTTTTTTCTTTGGCATAAGGTACAGTACAGTAATGAGTCATGACAGGGCAGTGGGTCTTTTAAAGAAGAGCCCTCATTAATTCTTCATAATAAGTGTGGGAGGCGAGGTGGGTTTTACACAACACTTCAGTTACATCACGTGGGAATCCTTGCTTGCAAGTCGTGGATTTCGGTACGAACCCGGGGTCACTGACACGTCCCGCACACTTGGCAATTTCGCTCCAACTCTCGGTCCGGTGCGGAAGTAATTAATAGTTCCGTAGCTGGGAGACAGTCCAATGAATCACGCCGGCCCTTCCGGCAGCCTTTCGCCGCCTTAATTGAGCGAGAGCTCGTCATTCTTACAAACTCGTGGGCTGCTGCCTAATTGCATCGATCTCGGCAGGCCGTGCGAATTTTCCACCGGCTTCTTCATCTTAGGAAGCGTACCGTCTTCATTGCGCGAAAACTCGTATAGACAGTTCCCGGTAACCGGAGAACTTTTGAAGGCCCTGCTTAAGATATGCTGCATTTCTGTAGGCATTGCTTATTATTCCACAATATGTAAAATTGACGTTATCATTCCCCTGATCACTTTATTCATGCGTCGGTTAAATCAAACTTTAAATTTATTAGAACAGTNAAAATTGACGTTATCATTCCCCTGATCACTTTATTCATGCGTCGGTTAAATCAAACTTTAAATTTATTAGAACAGTAAATATGTAACAAATTTGCCAATCGTTACCAATAAGGTAATAAAAAATAAAAGCAAAATAAATTCACGTGCTGCTGCAACTAAATATATGGAAATGGAACTACTCTCTCTTCGGCGTTACCAACTTCATTGGGTGTATGCCAGACATTGTGCATGTTAAAATGTATGCAGGCTGTGGCAGTGAAATTTTTCAAAAGATCATTTCGAAAGTGATAAATTAACCGTGAACAGCGTATATAGTATTTTTCGCACTTCTTTGGGCAGAACGAAATACAAAAGGTTACCCAACACATTTTAAGTGCAGTTTTCAAATATCATTTCCCGTTAACTACAGCTTCACTGGCAGCAAATTATGAAAAGTGATTTATTATATTCATATCTCATTAACACTAATAAAGGCCGCAGAAATGAGTAAGAATTGATGCCTATAACAGTTACAGATACGTGTACAATAATCACGGTAATTTTCTCAACTCGTAAATTCAAAGCATTACGTGAGAGGGAGTGTTAAATTGTAAATGTGACAGAGAGAACAAACCAAGCAGGATTTGCAAAAGTGTTGGCACGCCCTTTAAACAGCCATGGCCAGAAGTGGCGGCGATCTTTTGGAACTTGTTCTCACCCTTCACATTCTAAAAAGGCTGCAGCGATTTACAAGCCCCTGGTGAAACTCGCGATGCCAGCTATGCGAGTTGTAGTAGCTCAGTCTCCATTACTAAGGCCACCTGTTTTCAACGAAAAGATTTTAAAACTGCTTTCGTGACTGGATTATTTCAACTGCCACGCATTCTAGATGTCTGCCCTCGAATCACGGAAACTCTGTGTCGAAGTTACCTAATTTTGATTGGCCTAGTCAGGTGAGCAACTGTCTTCTGGCAAAGATACGTGGTCAATAACCGAACGATAAGTGCACGTTTGTCATAGGATATTGGAGGCTAGCCTTCGCGTAAATATTTTCGCGAAAAACACGTGGCCCTTACCATTACCTCAGCTGACCACAAAGTTTTACGAGAAAGAATACAAGAAGAAGAAAAAAAGGAGAAACTTTCTAAACGGAAATATAAGATAGCAGTAGAGTGAAAATATTTTAAGAAACCACAAGAATTCATGCAGTTTAACCACAGATATTTAAGTATAAATATATGCTTTGGAATAAACAAATATTCTTAAATGAGAACAGGTGGAAAACAGGCCACGAATATTAAAAAATCCGACAAACGTTAACAATAAGGAATAAAATTCTTGAATTTTGTGGTTCTCAAAGCAGAAAACTACTGTAGGTGTCAGTGCACGAGTCAAGTCAATCCAAACACAAAACTCGGCAACATGTATATGATAATACAGAAACAATATTCAGTCCACCAAGTAAACAAAATAACAATGAATTATGTGAAGCGAGGAAAACGATACAAAGAAGAAAGACAATATATTTCGGGAAATGCAGCCTATTCCCTTCATCCACGTGAGAAAGGGGTTTGTTTGTTCTAGTTGATCTTTGTTATCAATATAGGACTCGAAGAATTGTTAATGTTCTCGAAGCTTAATGTTAAGAATAAAGTTTCGAACATTTATTAACTAAAATAAATGCTTAGAACGTAATAAAAATATGTAATGTTAAAAATTATTTTCAAAACTTTAAATTTGCTTAAAAAATGTAAGGTTTAGTAACAAAGATTTAAAAGCTAATCTTGAGGTGGGCGTATGCATCTTCAATACAAATTTATTGTTTGAAAAAAAATAGTGTTATTTGCCTACATGTTAAGTAACATCTTCTACGTGTTTCAAGTACAATAGAGATAAGTCTGACTCGTCTTCTTCAATGTGTGTTCTGCCCTTTAAATATTGAAGCCCTGAAAACTAATTTCTTAAGAAATTTCTGAACATTGTTGATGCTGGTTGGAAAACAATAGTTGAAATAAACAACGCAAAATAATCATAAAATGAAAGCCTCTTTGCACTTCTTCTTATGTGGCCAAATATCCGGTTTAAAAGATGTATCACAAGTACAGCCACCGTACATACAATCGGTGTGAACCAAAAGGGGTTCGGAAATCTGAATCTCCTCTGGCAAAACTCGGCACAGCTTCACATCAGATTTGAAGAAGACTAAAATAAAATACATGATCGGTTGATTCCGTGCTTCGCCTTTTCTAATTGGTTTTGGAAAATAAAAAACAAATATTCTTTTACACCATCGAAAAACTTAGCATTAAAAATACATTTATAAATATATATTTATTCCTCGCCCTGATCAACAGTCGGAAAATGCTCTGAAAATAAAAACAAACGAAATGTGCTGATGTTCATTTGTACAAATCTGGAATAAAATTAATAGACTGTATAAAACATATTATTAAATTGTCCTCACAATAAATTAAAAGTTACAAGTATAGATAAAAGCGTGACATTTAACAATCAAAGCCACAAAACTGTAACGATATTATAGTAGAATTTTCAACAGCCAGGGCACACACTGCCTTTGTTTAGTAAATGAATCATGACTCATAAAAATATCTGCAATAATATATTCCGCGAGCTTGGAATTATATGAAAATTTTGAGTGCAGTGTATCAGACTGTAAGATTACACTAAGTGTCCACCAACATACATTTCCGTGTGTAGTGGAAGCACAGGTGGTTCGCGTTTAATTAAGCTCATTTAAAAGCCCTGTTTAGCTATCTTTTCATAAAATTGGTTACTTAATTCCACACGTCAAATAAGGATCTCTAATGACTTATGACAATACGTTGGTAAAGGTACACTTCATAATTGTAATGAATAGACTTATTAATAAGGTACTATTAGTATTAATAATATTATTTAAAAATATGTACATTTCTTGGAAGATTTATCTGAAAAGTGCTCGATTAGATTTTTATCAGGTAGGGTATGGGTAAGTAGAAACTCAGGTGGTAAGTGGGAATCCTAAGGTTGTTTTTTTTTGAGAGTCCGATGCGTTATGGTCCTCAAGAACTGTTCGGAAGGCTAGAGAATTTTCGTCACCTTTGGGACGCGTGTAAGGACTCCCGACGCTCGAACACATCGTTTTATCCGAGGCCCTCGTCGGCGACGCAGCTACTCCGAGAGCACTCCATCACGGGCGTGATGAATGAGCAGAAATCTCAGACAGGATGAAAAGGCGAGGCGGATGAGTGAAATATTGAGGTGCCAAACACGAGTTTTGAAAGCTTAATGGTCTGGGAATGATGAGGTAAGACGTCTACACCGTTCGCCTCTGATGTCGCAGGCGCACGGGCCGCCCTTCCCCCCTCTCCCCAGGGGACCTGAGCTCTTGATTACATGTACTCCGCGCTCTGCAGGTCTTTAATTACTTTCATCTGTTATTAATTTACGGCAGACGAAATTATAGTTCGCCAACATTGATTTTTCGTCTGAAGAAGCATCGAGGCTGAGAAGCTTTTGATTATAAGCTCAGTTATTTTGCACTATGGGAGCTACAGGATTTGATTTGCATAATGACAAACTCACCATACCTCACAACTTCGTGTTGCATCCTAATAAATCACTATAATTTATACAGCGCAAGCTAGCTCAGGGAGAGTGATGAAGTATCTAACGAGGATACTACCATAATTAAAATTCACCAGTATTAGTTTTAAGTTCCCGCAAGGAATTATCGCGAGTGTGTCGTGATTTATTTCTGAGCGTTTAATTGCTTCACTCAAGCTCCGCACACTGGACATTCAGTGTGTAAAAAGTTTCTGTGCCCTCCCGCGAGTGTTCGGAACTCACGTTCCAAGGTTAATTAACAAAAAAATAAGTACAGGCCTTTCAAAGGCCTGCACCTCCAACTCCCCTCTATCACCTGTCTCCCCTCTGCCACGTCCTCGCCACTCGGGCTGATCCGAGGATACCCGACAGAAGTCCTCTCGGAGCCAACCAGAGAGGTGGATCCTCTAAGCCCCGCCTACACCGTCTGTATGATCCTTCCCGCGGGCACAAATTTATTAATAAATGAATATTACATAGATTTCTCTGAGGAATGACTCTAAACAACGAATTATCATTAATCAAAATATCATAAATTCATTAAGTAATAATTATACAATAAATGGTGGCTCCGCCATTTATTGAAGCTTGTCACACAGTTCAAAGCAACTTTTTAGTATCGCTGGATGTCACTTGTGTGTAAGGTATTTCGTAGTATTTCAATTAATATGAAAAATTAATTTGTAAATTTATTTACACAAGTAGTTATAAAATAATGTGTTAACAAGAATAAATAAATATATTATTAATTTACAATTTACGAGCACTTATTGCTGTTGGTTTAAGTATACGATGGA
This sequence comes from Clitarchus hookeri, assembly GCA_002778355.1. NCBI lineage: Eukaryota > Metazoa > Arthropoda > Insecta > Phasmatodea > Phasmatidae > Clitarchus > Clitarchus hookeri. The sequence continues at coordinate 268,227 of NQII01001762.1, read as the reverse complement.
AATAAACTCACACAGAGAGTTACGTTTCCAAAGATCATCATTTCTTTTAAGACAATATTTGAGTACTTTACAGTCATCTGTAGCGTAGTGCGTTGGTATGAAAGATTGCGTTTGCGAGTGGCGAGTGGTAAAGAAGGGTGTCCACCCAAATTCCAGATAAGTAATGGGTGTGAGTGCCTTTATTGTGTGTAAGTTTATATTCAGTATGCCTGTCGCCGCTTCCTTCCTCTGACTCTAATCAAATGACTGCCATAAAGTCGTTTTGTTAATAAGCTGCATTAGAAAAAATGCAGCTTAGTTTTGTAGTTCTGACAGCCAAAAATAAATACCTTTTTTTTTGTTTCCTTTGAAAATGAAATTATGTTCGCCGGAAAAAACCAGTAGCCACAAGGATATCTAAAAGCCAATCAAAAAAATAATATTTACGTAAATAAATACCCACGAAAGCATTCAGAAATTACTAATCCTAGTTTATACGATATTATACTCACAATAAAACCTCATTGGCTCTGAAAACACGTGTAGCATCGGTTAGTAGTAAGAATACGTCAATAAACATATATATAAATAAATAGATTTCATTGGGTAAAAAATTATTTTGGACTTACACCATATCAGAGCTATGTCGCTAAGGAGAGCAGAGGGGATGATATTAAAAATCAAGCACGAAAACAAACCAATACTAGCTTATGTCAAGAGATATTAAAAATAAATAAATAATTCCACAAGTAATTTAGTCAAGAGTTCTGCCAAACTAAACGAAACAAAACAAGACGAGAAACCTATGAACGAGCAACACAGAATGGTCAAAAACATACACGCAGAAAACTCCAGAAGACCGAACGAAGACAACGCAAACACCGAGGGGAAGACAAAAATGTAAACTCAAAACCCACGACACTACAAAGACCGCTAGTCTTAGCATGTGTTTGTGAGTGAGGGAGTGAAGCGAATTGGCCGGCTCTTAACATCGAGATCTTGAGAGCCGATGTTTGGTTTTTGTCTATGTCTTTCAATATGACATTTGTTCCTTGGCGACATAGCTTTACAATGACTAATGTCAGAAGTAAGTTTTATTTTAATTAATCATTTAACGGCGTTGCAAGTATTATTCAAATAACGCGAATTAAGTTATTATTTCTTTGTAGGCAGCATTTAACGCCACATGGCTAGGTTCAGATAAACTAAAGATGACCCAGTCACCAAGATTATATGTATCAGTGGTGGCAAATCTAGCCTTGCTTAAGGGTAGTCTCGAAACAGCTCCCGTCCGAAATTCTCGCAATTTGAGCGCGATGGCAGCAGGGGTGGAAACCCTGCCTGCCCACATAAGATGAGGAAAAGATACATACGTGCATATAAATATATATATAGATGGAGAGAGAGCGCGAGAGAGAGAGAGAGAGAAAGATCAATCTCTACTGTATAGAATATTTACGCTGGCACAAAAAAAAATAGAATTTTGCGATTTTATCGTGTTCACATCAGAAAAGCAGGAAACAAAATTATAATTGTAAAGTTTGAGTATTTATTAGATATCATAAAATGATTCTGTTGTCTCAAAATAGTAATACCTAACAAACAATTTCTCAAGTTAAATTTGATAACTTTTNTCAGTGGTGGCAAATCTAGCCTTGCTTAAGGGTAGTCTCGAAACAGCTCCCGTCCGAAATTCTCGCAATTTGAGCGCGATGGCAGCAGGGGTGGAAACCCTGCCTGCCCACATAAGATGAGGAAAAGATACATACGTGCATATAAATATATATATATAGATGGAGAGAGAGCGCGAGAGAGAGAGAGAGTGAAAGATCAATCTCTACTGTATAGAATATTTACGCTGGCACAAAAAAAAATAGAATTTTGCGATTTTATCGTGTTNTGAAAGATCAATCTCTACTGTATAGAATATTTACGCTGGCACAAAAAAAAATAGAATTTTGCGATTTTATCGTGTTTACATCAGAAAAGCAGGAAACAAAATTATAATTGTAAAGTTTGAGTATTTATTAGACATCATAAAATGATTCTGTTGTCTCAAAATAGTAATACCTAACAAACAATTTCTCAAGTTAAATTTGATAACTTTTNCATCATAAAATGATTCTGTTGTCTCAAAATAGTAATACCTAACAAACAATTTCTCAAGTTAAATTTGATAACTTTTTCTATGGCATCATACAATTTATTTAACTAACCTTCGTATTCTATACATTTCATGGTGCGTCACTTACGCTGTACGCGTAAAACAACTGGAATAGGGCCTAGTAGTTTCATTACATTCCCTTTCACAACCTACGAATATTATGTGAAGAAGATAGCAGTGTTCACACAATATATTTAGATTTTCTCGCATATGCGTGATAAATTACGTTGGTTATTACTGTTAATTCGTTATTAAAAATAGTAGATTTGTTAACCCGAAGAATAAAAAGTAGTGTGAATTGTTACAAATTTCAAAATTTTCGTTATAAATAAATAATTTTAGAATGGAAATAGCCTAGTTACACAAATTGTTTCCCTGCTAGAGGTATTCTTGTCCATGAAATTTACTGAGAGGCTCAAATAACACGGTACAATATTTAATGGAAAAGTGCTTATTTTGCCATATATTATATAGAGTACTTTCGTAACTGAACCATTATTATGGAAGTACCACAACATTTGACGGATTCTGTTATTATGAAAAATGTTGTGGAAAACGAGGAATGGTTTTCTCGGTGTATTCTTTACTCTACTGGCGTAATGCTCCCTTTCATTATGACTCGGCACCTAGCGCCTGGGCGAATAACTGGTTTCTAGCTTTTTTTGTATCTGCTGCTCTACCTCTACGGCAATGTANTCGGCACCTAGCGCCTGGGCGAATAACTGGTTTCTAGCTTTTTTTGTATCTGCTGCTCTACCTCTACGGCAATGTACATTACGCTGTAGAAAAACACAAATTCTGAACTTTTATCAAGTAATTGTAACATAGTTAGTGCAGTGTCATTTTTAAATTTTCAATTTATTTATGCCGTTTCACAATTACCTGCTAAAGAGTGGATAAAATATGGCGAATACATATGTACGGAATTTGTAAAATGTAATCGTGCTGCAATGAAAAATAATAGATAATTCNTCGACACCTAGCGCCTGGGCGAATAACTGGTTTCTAGCTTTTTTTGTATCTGCTGCTCTACCTCTACGGCAATGTATATTTCGCTGTAGAAAAACACAAATTCTGAACTTTTATCAAGTAATTGTAACATAGTTAGTGCAGTATCATTTTTAAATTTTCAATATATTTATGCCGTTTCACAATTACCTGCTAAAGAGTAAATAAAATATGGCGAATACATATGTACGGAATTTGTAAAATGTAATCGTGCTGCAATGAAAAATAATAGATAATTCNAATAAAATATGGCGAATACATATGTACGGAATTTGTAAAATGTAATCGTGCTGCAATGAAAAATAATAGATAATTCACTGTCAAGAAATTCATGGCACATAAAGAGAAAATTCGACAGGCCGGATGAGACTCAGCCATAAGTAAACTTTATTATGTTGGTATGATTGGACTGTATTCATTGCTGACCTAGAGACCAAATAAAATAAAAATCGCACATTCCCAGAACTCAGCAAGACAATAAACTAAAAACCTTTACAACACCACAGACAGGTAATAAGGAAAATCTTGTTCCTTGTCAATAGAGAACACATGGACACACACACCTATATATATATATATACATATATGTTGCCTAGCCGGTTTTGTAATAACAAGTTGTTCACCCGTCTGTTTAATTATTTATAATTAAATAGACAATCAAATGGACCAACAACTTGTTTTATATTTTACAAAAAAAGCAAACCAAAAGAAAGGACAACACGGTGACAGAAACTAAAACATGACACAAGTGCACAAACAATACGAAAACAATATCAGTTGACACAGCTGAATACCAAAAACTATAAACACACAGAAATAGGACAAAACCACAACTAAACACAAGTCAGAAAAAAGTATTTCTTGTCAGATTATGAACCCAAATATGTAATTCAACATTACGAACAACACAGAAACCACAAAAATAACCAGAGAAAAAAATTAAATAAGAAACACACATAGAGGTTACAACACAACGAAAAAATGACGAGACAAAAAAAATTACAAGTCTTCACGAGGTTTCGGAGCCTGAAATCAGGTGAGACACTGGACACTACGCACAATCGCAGTAGACTGCGGAGAAATACTGGCTTCAGTTATTATCAATATTTGAAGAGCGCAGAATCTCACGTTCGCGTCAGTAGTATCTTCAGTTCACTTTCTCTGCACAAACCTTACAAAAATTACACTTTTAGAATAGGCCGATCATTACTAATATGAACTAGGCATCCTGGGGCCTCGTGTTCGCCGACTCTGTTTCCTTTCCAGTCATATTTCTTTAAATGAACATGTTTTAGGTATTGTTTCCTTAGAAGGATGATTAAGTTTCCTTTACTGCAGAAATTAAAAAAAAAAAAAAACATGATAAGCAAATTAATTTTACATAATACATATTTTTTTTTAAAGCGTAAATTAAATCAGTAACTAGGCACAGTAGTTAACTTCTCATTATACTATTAAAAATTGCACTGAATCTAAAATTTGTAGCTGAAATTATATATTATATACCGGTTGTCCCATTTATCTTGACCATCCATAATAAATCCATACCAGGGCTACAAATGAAAAAAGTGTTTTATACAAACATTGTATTACTGGAAGAGGGAAATAAAACTGCTGGAGAGTAAGCCTTATAGCATTATTTATTAGTTTGATACGAGTACTAACATCAGTTTTTTAAATGGCACCATGCATCTATTGGTCATATGTTCAATGAATCTCGTCAAGACATATTAAAAAATGTACCACAATATACAAGTTTAATAAACACATCGTTAATAACCACCACAGACATTGGGACTCATAAGGGTTCATGAAGACACGTTATGTGATGCCATGTGGCACAATTGCACTGCATGGTACAGTCCAGTATGACGTTGACTCTCTGCATTTGATGTAGAGGTGATGTAAACAGTGGACGTACCCATAGTTGGGTACCCCATTCTACAGAGGTTGCGTTTAGGGGAAACAAAGGAGCACACATGATGTGACGACTACGCAATCAGTCACCCGTGTGCAGTCGAATACAGTACACTGCAAGGTGAGAGTTCTCGTAACGGAAATGCACTCCAACAACGAGAAGGTAGAAATGCTGCAAATCTATGGGGAATGTATGTTGGCAGAATAATGTGTTCGTATTATTTTACAGTTCTTTGTAGTACGTTCAATTGAGTTGTGCTGAAACACAAACCATTCTGTTATTTCCATTATCAATAGCTTGGTTTGTTCACTCGTCGTTCATTCTGTTGAAAGTTGACGTAATACTTGCCGGGCAGAGCAACTCTACAGAGAGCGATGCCCTGACAAGACCCCACCTTCCAGACGGATATTCTCCCGTCTCGTTGTGAAGCTTTGTGAAACGGGCATTTTGAATACACAGCAACGGCATCGACGTAAAACTCGCACAGATGAAGCTGCTGAGGTTGCTGTTCTTGCTTCTGTAGCAGTAATCCACACGTTAGCACATGCCAATTTGAAGCCGAAAATGGCATTCCGAAAACGAGTCCACATCGCATTCTTAAGCATCACACGTTCTATCCCTATCATGAACACTTACACCTAGAATTGCACGAGAATGATTTCCAGAATCTTGTAGATTGCTGTCAATAGGAATAGCATCAACTTATCGCAAACCCGAACTTTTTTTCATATGTTCCTTTTACCGATGAATCGTCGTTATCCAACTCAAGTCGAGTGAATACGAGGAACATACATTATTGGGTCGTCGAGAACCCACGATGGCTTAAAGAGGTGGACCCTCAGCCTAAATGGAGAGTAACGTTTGGTGTTGGATGGTTTGCATTTATTTAATAAGGCCCTGTAGCCTTATTTCGTAAATGGTAACCGAAACTGCAGGGAGTATGCCACTTTTGTACAAACAATTCTTGGTCATCAGGATGAGATACCTCTAAGGAACATAATGATAATGTGATACCATAATGAAGGATGCCCTGGACATAACGCCGTGTATATGCACGTCGTGTTCTGGACCGCAAATATCCTGGTAGGTGGATTGGTCGTGGAAGACCAACTCAGTGGCCTGCGCTGTCTCCTGACGTTAACCCCTGGACTTCACCTAAAAGGCACTGTATATCGAGATATTCCAACAACTCCAGAGAACATGCAGGGACGTATTGTGTGTGCTTGTAATGCTCTTCAGCAGTCAACACCGAATGAATTAGTGTTGTGATTCATCCAGCGAATGAACTTGTGTATAGCTGTCAATTATCACCACTTTGAACATCTAATGTTAATGTTCTACCCCTCGCAGTACCCATATGGATAGTACTAAAACCGGCAGTATGAATCCCACTTTCTGTGTCGTATTTAATTTTGATGTTATGAAAGTGTACATTGAGCAACATGTTTAAATAGGTATTGTTGAGCTTCATTGAACCTTTGACCATTATATACATTGTGCCATTTAAAATGATGTTAGTCCTCGTATCTCACTAATAAATAATGCTATAAGGCAGACTCGCCTGCAGTATCATTTCCCCCTTCCAGTTTTACAATTTTTTTATGAAACAGTTTTTCAATTGGAGCCGCAGTACGAATTTATTGTGAGTGGTCAAAATAAACGGGACATCGTGTATACATAACAACTAAACTTACAATATTCAAATGCATTATGAAAATTTGGTTATTTTAAAAGACTTTTAAAAGGTTTTTGTCAAACAATGTAGAGGTTTTTTCTCCTTGCCCCATAAAAACACTTACGCCTAGTTTTTGCCAGCTGTTAATGAATGATCGGTATGTTTGCTCAAGGACACATTACTTTGGTTAATTTTTACTTCTTAGTAATATAAATGGCATCGGCTATAATTGTGTTAAGTAGGTGCAATGCTTTTTAAGTTCATTAGAGTGGCATAAACGTACCTGTTATTCGGAGGGGGCCATCGCAAGTGCAGGGGATTGTTGGTTGGCGAGAGGGGATAGCTATCAAAATTAGAGACTTGCTTATGGTCAACTATAAAATGGGAGTCAAGAGGGTTTCTTCCTGTCTGACCTTGATAGTTACAATTTAGCAGTAAATTTAACTTCTTTAGTAACAACATCACATGTGTTCCTCTGACACCACTCCGATAATGTCATACTTCAATAACTATCCAAAATTTTTGATTCCTGAGGTAGGCGATCACATTGCTCCCCCCCTGCCCCTGCGAGGGTCCTGTGTTCATTCAGGGTGAAAAATATGCTTGCAAATTTAATGAAACTTTGAAAAATTAAGGAGCTCTCAAGGATAAACATTGCAGGAGTGAAGTTTCAGGAATGGTAGAAAAAGTGTGAGTTAATTTTTGTAATATTCTTCAGTGACCATTGAGCTCGGTAGTTTACTGTAACGGACATAATACCACAAATTTTACATTGAATTGCATAATTGATATAGCTAACGTAGATTTAGAAGCTAAATCTTTGATCCATGCATATGTGGTAATGAGTTTCTCTTTTCATAGGGGATGGATGCCTGTAGAGAAAATCGAAAAATAGGAAACTGCCTGTTTTTTTTTGTTTTAATTAGGCAGCCAGCTCTATTTCCCTTTTGTAATATGATTTTCTGATCACGTTTCCTTGTTAAAAATAATTAATTAGTTAGGAGTTGAAAAACCTTTAGATATGAAGTAATCAGTCTTTATTTACATGGGCAGCCATTGAATCTGTGACTGATTGTTTCCTTGATTATACGTATTTTACATTGACAATGATCTAATTTGCAGTCAGGAATGTTTTGATCAAATTATGCCGTTTTACTTACCAATTTATAACGTACATCAATATTTATAAATTAAAAATTACCAAGTAAAACACATGAGAAAAACTTTCCTGATTTTTTTACAACTAATTTGATTAAAAAAAAAATCTGATCCAAAACTCGCGGGTTGGGACCAGAGTTGACAACCCATAAGTTACGCCAAATGACTGTATAGCTTCAGGAGTCAAATTTATATGTCCATGAGGCTCAACGGAAGCCCATGTAACGACAACAATCAGACGGTTTGTTATTATGAATGTGGTTTATTGGCAAACGTGGATAGAGCCCCTTCGTTGCAGCGCCAATCGTAACATTCGCGAAAATCAAAACAATTGCTACAGTGGCACACTTTCTTCTATCATGTAGTATAACCTTATTTCTGCAATAATTCAACTTTAATAAATTACACCATTCAGTAATTCTGAAAGTTATGGTATTAAACTACAGATTTGCAAGTTTCTGTGAGTTTTGTTTGCTTCTTTCCTGAAACCGATTAAAGAAATTTGCTATCACTTTTCACAGCCATAGTTTTGTGTAGTCAGTTCTTCGCCTAATCAGCGCTGAGATATTTTTTACATAATTATTATACTAGACCCCAAGCTTTTTTTACTCGTATTTGACAGTGTGCTGAAGCACATTTTGCCCACGACACAAAAATTAAATCGCTAAATTTCTAGGAAACATACACTCTAAACCTGAATGAGTGACAGCCAGTAAGTGAAATCCTGGTTACTTAAAGTCAGTTTAAAGGCTGTTACAGGCTTGCTAGTCAGTCGAATGAACAGGGAACCACTGTCATGTCTGAAGATACGACGTAAGTCATACTTTTATATTTTACGCGTTTAATTGTGTTTCAGATGGAGACGTTGATAATATTTTTAACAATGAATTAGGTGAAAGCATTTTTGTCGATGCCAAAAAATGTACTTAATTATTAATACATAATTAGTTTTGGAGGTTGGTGGGATTGCACATTCGCCCAAAACGTATAGTATATCTAGCGGTCGCAAGGGGGCGACTCTACTTAATACTCTTTGCGGCCATTTAAATTTCAGCAATTCATTTGTTAGCAAATTAAAATCAAAAGTACCACCACGTAAAAATACTGCATGCTTCGGTAATAACGGTGAATTGTCCATTTAAAACGCTTTGCAATGTTAAAATTTTTACATTTTCACAGGTATCTGCCATTTCAAAACGTTCTAACGCTACCTCTCAAATCAGTGAAAATTAGCTTCATGAACAATTAGGAAGCAGCAAATGTTTTCAAATGGAGACATTTACACTGATGGTCGTTTATTTAGCCCAATTTTCGCTACTTCAGATTTAGAGAATATCAGGGACTGGAAAGTTACGTTTTAAAGTAACTCTGACACAGTTACTGTTACTCAAATGAAAAAGTAACCCCGTTACAACTACCACTGTCCCTTTTCGCGTTATTTTGAGAGAAATATAGCTCGGCAGATTTTACAGCAAGAACAAGTTATGTACTTTCCCATTATACAGCGTTTTTTCTGTTGAAATAACATTGCTACAAGTACATGCATACATGTTTATCTGTTAAATATATTTCCTTAACACATTTACTCTTAACTTAACTTACATAATTTTTATTAGAATATATCGGAATAATAAGATTATTTGACGCCCCAATTACCTACTTCAGAGAGAAAGAGAGAAATAACTGTAACGATAATTACTATATTTAAATTGTTAAATATAATTTAATAAAACTAATAAATGAAACACCATAACCATGCTGCATTTCCAACTTCAGAAGTAAATAAAAGGAAACGGACATAAACTGACAAACAAATGGCAATCATAATCGTGTAGTATGGTCCATTTCATATAAGAAGGCCACATTCTGACAGCCAGTGAGTGGCAACGTAACATATTGAAAACAAACANTAATATTTTTAACAATAAATTCGGTGAAAGCATTTTTGTCGATGCCAAAAAATGTACTTAATTATTAATACATAATAAGTTTTGGGAGGTTGGTGGGATTGCGCATTCGCCCAAAACGTATAGCATATCTAGCGGTCACAAGGGGGCCACTCTACTTAATACTCTGTACGGCCATTTAAATTTCATCAATTCATTTGTTAGCAAATTAAAATCAAAAGTTCCACCACGTAAAAATACTGCATGCTTCGGTAATAACGGTGAATTGTCCATTTAAAACGCTTTGCAATGTTAAAATNTCCACCACGTAAAAATACTGCATGCTTCGGTAATAACGGTGAATTGTCCATTTAAAACGCTTTGCAATGTTAAAATTTTTACATTTTCACAGGTATCTGCCATTTCAAAACGTTCTAACGCTACCTCTCAAATCAGTGAAAATTAGCTTCATGAACAATTAGGAAGCAGCAAATGTTTTCAAATGGAGACATTTACACTGATGGCCGTTTANGAAGCAGCAAATGTTTTCAAATGGAGACATTTACACTGATGGCCGTTTATTTAGCCCAATTTTCGCTACTTCAGATTTAGAGAATATCAGGGACTGGAAAGTTACGTTTTAAAGTAACTCTGACACAGTTACTGTTACTCAAATGAAAAAGTAACCCCGTTACAACTACCACTGTCCCTTTTCGCGTTATTTTGAGAGAAATATAGCTCGGCAGATTTTAGAGCAAGAACAAGTTATGTACTTTCCCATTATACAGCGTTTTTTCTGTTGAAATAACATTGCTACAAGTACATGCATACATGTTAATCTGTTAAATATATTTCCTTGACACATTTACTCTTAACTTAACTTACATCATTTGTATTAGAATATATCGGAATAATAAGATTATTTGACGCCCCAATTACCTACTTCAGAGAGAAAGAGAGAAATAACTGTAACGATAATTACTATATTTAAATTGTTAAATATAATTTAATAAAACTAATAAATGAAACACCATAACCATGCTGCATTTCCAACTTCAGAAGTAAATAAAAGGCAAACGGACATAAACTGACAAACAAATGGCAATCATAATTGTGTAGTAGCTATTGCAGAACACCCAACGCACTAGAACAAAGACGTTTGCGATCTATTATAATCATAGATGCATCTTAATATATAATTATGTTTCTTTACTTATTTATGTATGTACAATTATTGAGGTAAGGATAATCTAACAAGTTTTAATAACAAAATAAATTTGTTACAATTAAATGAAAAATTTAACAAACGCCATTCATCGTACTTTAGAAACAAAAATGAAATTATGCTGCAGATAACGTTGCTGAAACCGCGTTACCTTATTCGTTACTGGAAAAAGTAGCAGTCGTTGATTGTAACGCAATCCTTACAACCCCTGGAGAATACTGTAGTTGTGTGAGTTATGTTTGCTCCTTCTCTGAAACCAATAAAGTACATTTCCTACCTCTTTCCGCAGAAATTTTTTCGTTTTAAAAGTTTTTCACATACTCGGCGCTTAGATTGTTTCATAAATAAGACACCTAACCCAAGGCTATTTGTACGTTTCCACGTGAAAGCGTACTGAAGAACGTAACGCCGCAACGTCACAGAAAGTAACGGTGGGATATTCGCGGAAATGTATAGTGCACTGGCTGTATGTTCAAACTTTTTGTATCAAACATTTGAAAAAACTGCCAACGTATGGCGTATTTTAGTTATTTTCAAAATATGCCATGTAAAAACGTTTTATATTTCTGTTAACATAAAAATATATAATTTTCGGTGAAATTGAATTGCTATATATTTTTTATAAATAAATAACAATATCTAGTTTTTTTAAAACATTAATGAAAGTATAGAGAAAATATATACACTGAAGAGCCAAAAACCCTGGTACACCTGCCTAATATCGTGTAGGGTGCCCGCAAGCACGCAGAAGTGCCGCAAGACGACGTGGCATGGACTCGACTAATGTCTAAAGGTATTCAGGATGCAATTCACACCATAAATCCTGCAGGGCAGTCCACAAATCCATAGGAGTGCGAGGCGATGTAGATGTCATCTGAACAGCACGTTGCAAGGCATCCCAGATATACTCAACAATGTTCATGTCTAGTTATTTAGATGGCGATTTGAAGTGTCTAAATTCAGAAGAGTGTTCCTGGAGCCACTCGGTAGCAACTCTCGACGTGTGGGGTGTCGCATTGTTCTGCTGGAACTGTCCACGTTCGCTGTAATGCACAATGGATATGAATGGGATCAGGTGATCGGACAGAATGCTTAAATATCTCTCACCTTTTAGAGTCGTATCTAGACGTATCAGGGGTCCCATCTCAAGCCAACTACACACGCCCCATTTCATGACACAGCCACCACCAGCTTGAACAGTCCCCTATTGACATGTAGGGTCCATGGATTCATCAGGAAGTCTCCATACCCGTACACGTCCGTCCACCCGATACAATTGGAAACGAGACTCGTCAAATCAGGCAACGTGTTTCCTGTCATCAACAGTCCAATGGCGGTGTTGGCGGGCCCAGGCGAGGCGTATAGCTTTGTGTGGTGCAGTCAACAACGCTACACGAGTGGGCCTTAGGCTCCGAAAGCCCATATCAAATATGGTCCGTTGAATAGTTCGCACGCTGTCACTTGTTGATGCCCCAGCATTGAAATCTGCGCCAATTTGAGAAATGGTTGCGCTTCTGTCACGTTTAATGATTCTTATCAGTCGTCGTTTGTCTCGTTCGTTCACGATCTTTTTCTGGCCGTAGCAATGTCGAGGATTTGATGTTTTACCGGATTCCCGATATTCACGGTACATTCGTGAAATGGTCGTACGCGAAAATCCAAATTTTATGACTTCCTCGGAGATGCTATATCCCATCTCTCTTGCGCCGACTATAACACCACGTTCAAACTCACTTAAATCTAGATTATCTGCCATTGTAGCAGCAGTAATCGATCTAGCAACTTTGCAGACGCTTGTTGTCTTATGTAGACGCTGCCGACAGCATCACGTTACTGTGATTGGTTCCATACCTCTGTTATTTGCATACGCATGCCTATAGCAGTTTGTTTTTGGCTCTGTGGTGTATGTTGGCAATGCCTTGTAAGAAACATGGGTAGTTCTCATGAAAAATATTATTAAACTGAACGCGCAGGAATGCAGTTAGTTGTCTCTTTGGTGGTATTTTCCAGACTTGATTAAGGTTTATTTATTCGACTGAGTTTAGGAAGCTCAATACATTTAGTTTGCTATCTTAACCAATTTCCCCCC